>PVIA01004740.1:0-130860 GCA_004024845.1 Tonatia bakeri
ATCTAATGTCCTCCATGAAACAGGATAATGAGTGCAGGCAGGCTTGAGTCACAAAGAACTCATCAGCATCTCTCAGAATCTATCAGCAGCATATTCATATTAAACTGCCCCCAAATTCCAGTATAACCGACTTTTCATGTTTGTTGTTATATTTTTCATTTTATGCGCAGTTGTTAATTATTTTAAATTGGTACCTTGTGACTGTCACTGTTTAACAAAACACACACACACACACACCTTTCTCTTAAACACATATACATGATGAGAAAATATTCTCTTATAAAATTTAGAATATCACTGAGACTCTGAGGTTTAGTATCTGCAAACACTTGGTGATTGAATTTTCATGTTTCTGACATTTTTTCTAAATGAGTTCTCTGATGTCCCTGCTGGAATGGTAACTTGTCTTTCAATGCACTGGGTTAAATGTTAAGGGGAGAACATCATCCAGGAAACTCCCTTTGGTGTTGCAGCAAATCCTAGGAAGTAATACATAGCCAGTGTGAGTGGGCTGCCAGGCACAGTCAGGACCCTGTGGATAATCTGATCACTGTGAACTGTTCAAAGCACCCAATATGTGAAATTCAGGCTGATTCAACCATTTTCCATGGCCACCCAAGAAGCTTCCTTGGGTGTATTTTTAAAAATGATCCAGACAGCAGCTGCAGAAAATCTGGGGACCCTTTTACTTTTGAGTGAGTGTTTTCAGAAAGCAAAATAAATAAAATGTCAGAGTTTGTTCATCTGGTTGGCAAGGCAAGCTCCCCGTCTTCTATGGATAAGGCTGAGCTGAGGAATGTTGCGGTTTCTGCAATTCAAAGCTGGAGACACAACACAACACACACCTTATTTGAGAGTAATTCACATCATACATTTTCATAAGGCATGGACCAGAAAGCAAGCTTTGTTTTCAAAATGTGTTTCCTTGGCACTCGTTACAGCAATTTGGTGTGTGGTTCATTGTCAAAATGCTGTGGGTGGTGAAGCGATTGACTAAAGGTGCATGAAATATTTAAATTTGGGTTGTTTGCCCAGGCCATTTGCTCTGCTCCTAACACCTGTATTCCAATGACAAGGGTTAAATCTCTTGTGGGGCAATAATCGGTGTATAGGATGTCAGAGCTGGCAGAAATTTTGCTGAGCAAACTTTTTCTGCAGAGAGCCAGAGAGTAAATATGTTAGGCTTTAAAGACCATACAATTTCTGTCCCAAATGCTCAACTCTACTCAACTCTGCCATTGCAGAATAAAACCAACCATAGGAAATACACAAACAAGGGGGGTGGCTATGCTCCAATAAAATGTTGTTTATGGATTTAGCCCATTGGTTGCTATTGCTGACCTCCAGTTTAGATCATTGGCGCCTTTTTACATATGAGGAAACCAAAACCCAACTTGGTTAAAAAAGTTTGTCATTGTCTCTAGCCAGTTAGTGGAAGGACACAACATATTAAAGTTCTCTATTAGGTACTTTTATTTATTTATTATTTATATGTAGTTTTCTCTGAATAAAAAAGTCCTGTTTTCTCACAAGCCTCAAGAAGAAACAGTTGATTCTTTTCCTCTGTTTTGACATTCTCTTAGCTGAAGTAAATGTTTGAACATGAGGATCTACTGTCCTTTGAACATTTAATGTAGGGGAAAATATGTAATGGAATAGACAGATTTAAATATGTTTATGGAAAACACTAAGTGTGCATGTTAAATACAGAATTTGTTACTTAAAGCTATAGGGAAAAAGTAATTTCTAATAGGGGAAGAGCCAAAGATTTAGATGCTGATGGCCTGTTCTGCTGCCTAGATTGTGGTAGACTGCTTTCTAGAACTTCTGTTCCTAGTCTGTTGATTTTCCTGTGACCAAGCCTTTAAGGATCCCTATCAGGTTTCCATGTTTTTTGAACCCCCAGCTGCCAGTGACCTTGACTGCCACAGATTTTATTTCACACTTTTCCTTTGTAGTGTGCTCTTGCTTTGGTGATTTCATAGTGAGTTTTATTTTGTTGTTTATATTCTATCAATTTTTGTTAATGGTTAATAAAGGATAACTTGGCAGCAAGAAGAGGAAAAGATAGTGTAGATTATTTTAAATGTTGGAGAGAGAAGTGTTTTTCTTTCTTTCTTTCAAAGATTTAATTTTATTTAATTTTATTTAATTTTTAGAGAGAGAAGAAGGGAGGGGGAAAGAGAGGGAGAGAAGCATCAATATGTGGTTGTCTCTCACGTGCCCCATACCCGGGACCTGGCCCACAACCCAGACATGTACCCTGGCTGGGAATCCAACCAGCGACACTTTGCTTTGCAGTCTGGTGCTTAATGCACTGAGTCACTCCAGCCAGACCCCCCAATTTTTTTTTCATAGAGACATCACTGATAGCTGTCCTCTATGTTAGGGGGAAAAATGTTAAAAAGTCTTAAAAAGTGGACGAGGCCAGTGTTAAACTCCATTTGGATGAGCTCTACTTCAAGATCATGATGCTAGGCAGGGCTGCTACTTTCTGAAAGCCTCAGTGTGCTGGAGTGGAGAGGGGACTGGAAGACGGTGAAGGCGCATTCTGGCGTTTCTCCCGTAGCCATATGCAGGCCAGAATGTTCAGCAAGTTCACGTAAGCTCGTTCCCCCGTAGAAGACTCTACAGCTCATTAATTCTGATACGTGTAAGTATGCACTACATGAATGAAAAAATCCCTTATCCAAGTGAATTTAGGAAATGGTGGCTGCACGTTCCACAGGTTTCTTATCTCAGGACTTCTCAAAGCCTTTAATGTATAACATGCACTGGGAATCTTTAAGACAAAAGTAGAGTTTATGATGTTTTCCTTATATATTGGGTCATTGGACCTTATCATCACAAAACATGTCTCAAGGAACAGCAACCCCAGAACACACCTGGGATGCTGATTTAAGTCATTGAATCATTCAGTGTTGGTGGAGTCACGCTTTCCCAGTGGCAGACCCAACATGAATGTCTCACTGGGTGTCTGTGGGAAAACTCTTGACGGGTCAGCATGCCAATGTGCCCTGTGCAGTTCAAATGCATGTACCTTACTTACTTCATATTTCTTTCTCCCAATACTCTTCCCCCCCATACTCTTCTATTCCTTCCAAATATGGCTTCTTCTGTATAATGCCTCCTTGTCCCTTGTTGCATCCTGCTGTTGCACAACAAATGCGCAGCAAACTGGAGAGGTCTCCAGTTTCCTCTGGCCTCTCTGATGAGAAATTAGCTACTGGATGAAGCTTCAGCCACTTTGGGCTCTGTGTCCTGTTCCTGCATGAGGGCTTTTGTTGGGCTTTCCCCTCCAGTCCCCCTTCCTTTTCCATACCTGTCACTCCTGGTCCCCCTTATCCTGCAGTAATTTTTATTTTTTCTTCCTACTTATTAGCACTTAAAACATACCATTCAATATCCTATGCTAATCAGCTTATTCAATAAATTTTATATTTTGGCAATGGCATATATAAAATTTCTCAGTTCTCTAATTCTTTTTCCATATTAGCTTGGTCTTGTTTTATGAATATAACTTTTTTTGAAATCCTTTATTTGTCTCTGATTCACTTTCCTTACACACCAGTTACTCTTTTGACTTCTTATATGAAACTATCTCTGAAACACTGTACTCTCAATCCTAGCAACCCTGCGTGCTTGTTGCCCATTTCCCCAGAGTGCTAGGTCAGCTCAGGGTACCTTCGTTTTAAAGCTCTGATATGGGCACTAATGATAGAGCCACCCACCATCTCTGTGTGGGGCATACTAGGTGAGTTCTGTAGCTGCAAAGCTAGATCACAAGGGTCATTCACATTAATTTGGAACATATCTGGTTCAGTAGTTCAACCTTCCTTCAGATTGTGCCTAATCCCTCTTAAAGAGACTTTATCATTTAAGACATTTGCATGTGCTTTAAGACAGTCCTGTGGTTAGGTATTAGTACACTGCTGATAAGTAGAATTCGGAACATTTTTGCTTTCTCAGAACTTCTCAATTCCACAAAGCCTCTAACTGTACTTCAGGAACATTAAATTAGTTTTGTCAAAGCATTCTTTATTTCCAGCTCTCCCTTTTGCTCACTCTATATAGATACCCTGCCATCCCTGTTGTTCTTCCAGCAGACCAAATCTCAGTCTCAGGGCCTATAAATTATCTGTTTTCTATGCCTGGAACTTCCTTCCCTGAATGTCTGCATGCGTCCTTCACTCCCCTGCTCACGAGAGATCTTCCAGCTCATCACTCTGTTTAAAACTAAAATAATCTGCTCTGCTCCGGCACTTCCTAACCATCACTTGTTTTACTTTTTACTGTGCCACTTTGAATCTAATATATTTTTCATTTTTATTTTGTTCATAGACTGTCTCCACTAAAATATAAGTCTCACGAGGCATAATTCCTTGTTTTCTCCTTTTACGGTATCCCAATCACTTTAAATAGTGCCTGGCGCATAGTAGCTTCTCCAAGAATATTTTTGAATTTGTGACTCTGGGAAGTGGGATTTAGAACAACAGGCCATAGGTCAGTTGTGCTGGCAAATCTCAAGCATTGTGATGCCTTAGCCTGGGGCCTGGGAGACAAGGTGAGAGAGTCAGTGATAATTTCTGCAGATAGTGAACAGTAGTGACCTGGAGAAGCATTTGTGTTTAAGTCACCTTAGTTGGGGGTTCCTTGGTGATGGCTGAAGACAGCAATCCCAGTGATTCTTTTAAAATGTCAGATCATGCCACTCCTCTGCTTAAAACCTTCCAGTGCTTTTCCATCCCAGTCAAGTAAAATCCAAAGTTCTTCTCATGGTCTGCAAGGCTCCAAATGGTCTCCTCCATTCACTGGCCATTTTCCTTCTCATCTGGCACTATCCAATAGGATTATCATGTGAGCCTCATATGTAAGTTTGAGTTTTCAGTAGAAGCATCAACAAATAAAAAAAAGTGATTTTAACTTCAATAATATATTTTAACCCAATATGCCTTCAATATTATCAATTCATGTAATCAATGAAAAATTATTAATGCTTTATTTCACCCTTGATTTCATACAGTCTTTCACATTCAGGTGTATTTTAACCCACAGCACATTTCAGTGTTGTATGGCCACATTGCCAGTGTTCTGTGGAAACACATGGCTTATAACTACCATACTTCTCTCCTTGAAATCACTTTGTTCTTGCCACCTTGGCCTTCTTACTCAGCCTTTTTGCTGCCCCTGTGATAAAATAAACACATTTTCACCTGAGAAAGGTTGTTGGACTAAAAAATAAAAAATACAGCACACCCACTTGAATTTGCACTTCAGATAAATATCAAATAAGTTTTCAGTGTAAGTATGTTCCAAGTATTACAAGGGGCATACTGGCAACACACAGCCATCACAGGCATCCCATGGGTCATACTGGTGTTTCAGCTGGCTGCCCTGCACCTCAGGCCATTTGCACTTCCTCTTCTTTCTTCCTGCAATGCTCTTCCCCCGTTACCACACTTCTTCAGTTTATTCAGATTCTGTGTTCAAAGGTCATAGGGAGGCCTTTACTCACGATCCTTTAGTAAATATGTCTGTGTCTACACAACATTTACTTTACAAAACAGTAATTTTTGTTCTTCAGGTTGACAATCTTTAGCTGTCATTCCAAATTCCAAATATCTCTAAAATTGAGTCTTTGTTTTAAATTTGGAGGCAATGCCTGTCTTGAGATCACATGAGGCTAATCAGAGTGTATTGTTAATAATTTAGTGTGACTTTATTGCAGAAATGTTAATGTGTTTGATTACAGAATGGTACCTCAGACCCATCTATGGGGTAGTTCTGTATTATACAGCAAATGTGCCATAAACTTTTTGCATCTGAAAAAATATCTAAATTCTCAAATATCTCTGTCTCCAAGTTCCAGTAAAGAGAGTAGACCCTTGTTAGCTAGTTGCCCAGCTCAAAGCTTTGCCTAATAGAACTTCGATGAACAGCACACTGTTATGCCTGTCAGATCGTGCTATTCATTACACCACTAGGTTTCCCAGAAGATATGAGTCTATTTTTTTCTTTTCCCAGATAATCTGAACATATCTAGAAGAAAAATTAAAATTTGTTTGGGAGAACTCTGCTTTAACATGTCTATCATTTTCCCAGTCTGTTGGAAATAGAGCCAAATAATGCCAATTAAAGCATGTCAGGTAATCCGTTTATAAAGGAGCGGTCTCCTGAGTCGAGGTAGAGCTCTGAAATTATGAGGGCTTCATTTTAAGAAATATTTTCTTTCTCAGAAAAAAATTTTATATAAAGGAATTTATATCCACCCACATCTAGACTGGTGAGACTATGGATAAGAGTCTGGCATATCCTTATTTTACACTCTTGCGGGTCAAACACCTGTGCTGTCAAAAGAAGCTGAGTGCTATGAAGAGAGCAGTTGTAAGGCAGACGGTATGTTTATGGTGAAGATAGAACTGGTGAAGAATGTAACTGAGAACTTGTTGATCTTGCCTGCTTTTATCCACAAATGCTTTCCCATATGGCTTCAGTCTTGTGTTCTGCACAGGTTTAAAAAAATGCCTCTGCACTTCCTCACTTTCTGTAATGGTTTCTAGTGTGTTAATCCTTTTTTCTTCCTCTATATCACACTGTGTGACCAAGTACCTTTCAACCCTAAACATTTTCCTCTTGTCCCTGTTATATTTAGTCTAATTATATTGATTTGATAGTATTCTGTTCCTGGTAAAATATAGCAAACAAAATAATCCCAGGCATACGTAACTACATAATTTTACCTTTTTAAAAAATCCTAACCCAAAGACATTTTTCCATTTTTTTTTTTTTTTTTTTTTTTTTTGAGAAGGGATGAAAGGAAGGGAGAGAGAGAAACATTGATGCCAGAGAGAAGCATTGGCCTCTTGCTTCCCATACACACCCAGACCGGGGACCCAACCCACAACCAGGTTTGTGCCCTGCCTAGGAATTGAACCTGCAACATTTTGGTTATGGAATGACACTCCAACTAACTGAGCCACATCAGCCAGGGCTAATTTTACCTTTTATGTAGCAAATCACTTATAAGACATATGTAATATACTTATTACCTAACCTATTTTCTATATTTAATGCAATATATCAATACTTTAGTCATTGTTTCACTCGAAAATAACACAAAAGCATTGCTATGGTCAGGAGGTTAGTGTCATTCCCCTAAATTTGTATATTGAGACCCTAACCCCAAGGTGATGGTACTGGGAGACGGGGTCTTTGAGGAGAGATTAGGGTATGAGGGCCAAACCTTTACAAGCAGAATTAGTGTTCTTATCAAAGAGTCTTAAGAAAGCTCCCTTCTCCTTGCACCTTGTAGGACACCAGGAGAGGGTGCTGTCTATGAGGAAGTGGGTTTTTACCAGACACTGAGTCTGATAGTACCATAATCTTGAGCTTTTCAGCTACAGTACTGTAAGAAATAATATTCTGTTGTGTATAAGCCACCATACATTATGTTATTGCAGCCTGAATGGAATAAGACATCATTCTACACTCATCTTTGATAGGCCTTTCTATATTTTGTGATGGATTACTCAGGTGTTGGCTGTAATTATAGTTTAGAATATACTTAATTAGAAAAACAAATAGTTTAAACTGATAAATATGTAACATTTTCCTGTCAACACAAATGGAAACATGTATACATACTTAGTAGTACCTATGCTCTTTTTTGGTAAAAATCCTGGACTCACGACTCTTTCAACTCACTGTGTTCCAGTGGACAATGATATCATATATTTGTTTAAGCATTTGAGGACTTCCTATGTCTAGGCTTTGAAGTGGACTTTGAGGTGAACTCTTTGATGGTTGCATTTGAAAGCCTCCTTACTTTGACCACAGAAATTCCAGGTCCATATTGCTTTTATTTAACCCCATGATATAGTTCCCATTATGAGTGGAAGCAGTGACTCCTTCAAATGCACAAAAGTCCAAAGATGTGATGCCTGGTTCATTCATTCCTCAAAGATGGTATGCAAAGTTGCTACAGAAGCAGTCTGTGCTCTTTTAATGACATGTCACAATATCCCATCTTTATGAGTCCTGGTAGGTATTTTTAAACTAATTCTAACTCAATTATATAGTTTGATATCTTGCTTCATTATTAAAGAATCCCAATTTATAAGCATTTTAAGAAAAATTAAGCTGCTAAGTGTATTTTTACATGTGATAATATCCATCCACTAATATTATATTATGTATTTTACATCAAATTATGTAATTTATAATTACTGAGTTATCAAACTTTTTTTTTTTAGATTTTATGTACTTATTTTTAGAAAGGGAAGGGAGGGAGAAAGAGAGAGAGAGAAACATCAATGTGCAGTCGCTGGGGGCCGTGGCCTGCAACCCAGGCATGTGCCCTGCCTGGGAATCGAACCTGCGATTCTTTGGTTCACAGCCCGCACTCAATCCACTGAGCTACACCAGTCAGGGTGAGTTATCAAACTTTTAAAATATTTGTTCCCTTTGTTAAGTCCAGATATCTTTTAGGAATACCAAAAGTCAGTACTCACGGTGCATTCATTTTAGGTCACATTTTATATTTAGACAAGAACTAAAAAGTACAGCTGATAGCTGTGAGCTGGTGCCTTCACCTCTTTTCCTAATCCTTGTCCTGAAGGAGGGGTTCAAATCAGTGATTCTCCAACTCAGGCAGGTATCAGAGTCACCTGGTGGTCTCACTTAACTTGACTGCTGGGCTCCACCCCAAAGTGTCTGATTCAGTAGCATTTCTGGCAGGTTCTCTGGAGAAGTAGATGCCATTGGTCTGGGGACCTCACTTTAATCACGCCCAGTCCCAGTGGTCCTCCTTGTCAGTGTCTTCTCAACCCAGCACTACCATCATCACGAGAGAAGTAGAGGGCGAGGGAGAGCACTGGGAAATCTGAAGCTTTTTGTATCACAAAGGAACCTTTATTCTTAGCAGACAAAAATAAAAGAAGACAGAGCCCAGACAACAGCATTTTGACTGAAAAGGTTCCATTCTTTTTGTTGTGGTGTCTGGCCAAAATAGAGACCATTCTTGAGTTGAAGCATGTCATAGATTTTTACTTATTATCATTATTTTCTTTTCTTGGTGATGTTAATTCTTTTTTTTTCTGCAAGAAGATTAATTTTGAACATTTTTCAGAGCCCTGGGCTATATTCGCAGAATTATTTTTGATAATCATGTCATTCTTCTATCTACTAGTTTACAAAGGCCAGTTGAAAGGGACAGAAAAGAAAAAACATTATAGGAATGTAGCAATACATGTTAAATGTTGTAAATTCCAAACACCATTTGGAAAGTTCACAAAGACTTTCTATTGGCCCAAGTGATGTAATGCTCTCAGAATTATTTAATACCATCACATTTAAAAAAATTGGACCACTTTCCCAATTTTTTAAGTATAAGAGTAAACATAAGCTTAAGACCTTCAATTCTGTATTTTCAGATAATTTCACTATCACTGTAAAGAATACACACATAGTCTCCACTAGAAATAATCTACTTCACTAAAATTTTTTCTCTCAATGTGATGATGAGCATCACATAATGGATGAGTTTACTGAAATGATGATAATTAAGTCCCCAGGGCTCTTGTTCTACACTAGTATTCCTTCCTTTCCTATCACAGGTCATTTCCTTCACTTTAATTCTGGGATTGTTGATATTAGAGATGGTCCAGGAAGCAGAGAGATGCTGGGCCCTGTGCTTCTACTACAGGGCTGGTTTAGGAAGGATAACTAGTAGAAGCACCTTTTGATGAGGTGGCAATTGATAGAAGACTCCAATATCAAGAAACAGGAATTTAAGTAGATTCTGATAAGAGGTTGATAAGAGTTTCCAGAAGTGGACTGGGATTGAACTTCTTCCAGCAAAGTGGATATTTTTTTTTTGTTCCTGTTTCCAAGACTCTTCTTTTCCTACTATTTCCCTTTTGGCCAAGTATAATTGATTAATTTCTTTGTCTTTCCCCAATCTTATTGTAATACCTATCAAGAGAATGAATATCTAATGGTTTTCTTTTCTCATTATCATCCTAATATTGTCATCAGAAATAACTAACATGCCATTCTGTATTATTAAGAGATTTGTTACATGAGCAATAAAGAACTAACATTCCTTATCTCATTCTATAGTTCTATTTTCCTTGCAGAGGAGCTGGCTCAGATAAAAATTAGCTTTGTGCTCAGGCTGAATTCATTCTGTGAAGTGATACTATTCCAAATGCATTACAGGAGGATGCCCCTATTCTAAGCTCTGATGTGGGAAGGTTTGTCTAATGAAAAAAAAAAAAACCCTAAGAAAATACAAATGGTAATTTCAAGGCATTTGAAAGAATAAAATAGGCTTTATAACATAAGCCTTCTTTTGTATATAATAGGAAATGAGAAAAATGGGACAAAATTTCTACAATAAATTAAATATAAGATCATTGGGAAGTTTGATCTGTCAATATATGTGTACATGCATGTTTGCACATGTATTTTGTATTCTTTACAAAAGAGCAGACCTACTAGATTTAGGTAATAATGTTCAAAAAATATTAGTACATATTGTGGAATCTACTGTTTATATGAAATGTAAGCATAGAAAGGTGAGGGTTGTAGGAAATAACCTCTAGTTAAAAAGAAAGACTTTATTTATTTGTTTTTAGGGAGAGAAGGAGGGAAGGATAAAGAGAGGGAGAGAAACATCAACATGTGGTTGCCTCTCACATGCCCCTTACTGGGAACTTGGCCCACAACCCAGGCATGTGCCCTGACTGGGAATCGAACTGGCAACCCTTTGAATGGAACCTATGCTCAATCTACTGAGCTACACCTGCCAGAGCAACCTCTAATTTTTAAAATCGTATTTACCTGAAGAATCCCCTATGACTTCAAAAAAAGAATATATTTGGATATACAAGAAATTCTTTGCAAATATTTATTAAATACATTTGTATGTATTACCGTACAAGCAAGGTCAACAGAGAGCAGTTGTGTGTCTAGAAGATTTCAGAGGTATTGCCAAATAGACCTTTTGGAAAAGCATGTGTGTGTGTGTGTGTGTGTGTGTGCGTGTGTGTGTGTGTGTGTGTGTAACGTTTATTGGTATTTTAAAAGAATAACAAGGACAAGCATATATTGACTATTTACTGGAGGTCATGAACTATTTAAGCCATGTTACACATAAGGTTGGTCTTCTTTCTCAATATAAACAATGTAGTAGGAATTTTATATCTCTATTTTACAGATAAGAATAAGGTTCAGCAGAGTTAAGAAACTTCCTCAATTCACAGTCACTAAGAGGTATAATAAAACCTAGTTCTATTTAACTCCAAAGTCAATGCATCTTGTCCACTATTCCCTAATGCCTCAGCTTGCAGTCTCTTCTGAAGTATTAATGTAGAAAGGTCTCCAAGAGGGAATTATGTTGTGTTAAGTGCTGTGTTAGAGTATAGCTCTAGAGTAGACAAATAAAAATTTACATTTTCTTAACTAACAGCACATAAGGTATATTTTCTTAGGTTGTAAATTGCTACAATCTTGCAATTGTAATTATTGCACATCAAATATCTTAAGTGTATGGCACCTAATACAATATACATGAATAAATGCTTTGAAAGTGTTGCTGCTAATGTTAATAAATTATGCTCATTCACATAAAGGCCCATTCACTTTTGTGAGCTTTGGGTGAAATAGCTTCAGTGTGTAAAAAATAAAAACCTAGGCAGAACAAGTAACTACACCCTGTAAAACTCAATGTAACAAGAGTCTGGAATCTAGTATCACTGTGTAAGTTTTTAGTAATTACTGGAGGTTTGTGTGGACACTGGATCTAGCCTTTAATGAGTCTAAGGTAATAGATAATACTTCTTATAGCTAAGTTCATTCAACAGCCATTAAAAGAAACTAAAATTTCCAGACAGATGTATATCCATTGATATTGGATCATTTGGATATTTTATGCACCAAACTTTAGGGCCACCAACCTTGACTTTTATAGTTAGTTATAGAAACTAGTGCCCAATTAAAATGCTCCTTGGCAAGCAACATTCTTGAGCAAGGCAGACTAATTACTGTAGGGAATGAGAAGAGAGACAGGCTTTAAATCATATGGATTGACCTCAGAAAGTGGAATAAATCAGTGCCAAGAATACAGCTGCAAAAAGTGGTGAATAAGAAGGAATAAAATTTGCACTGATATTAAATCTTAACTACCTGAAAGGACATCAAATGAGACTCCACCTCATTCTTGGGTTTATTTGGTGACTGTCAGAAAGTTGAATGTGCATGAAACGTTTTACTAGTTACTCTATTCATATTTTGCAGTGACTTTTGAATTGAAATTAGTGTTTTTATTATCCTGTATGATAAATATCTGCTTCAAGGGATTTTCTAACAAAAGGAAGTGAATTGGGCTTGCTGTCTTCAATGTTTTTTTTCTTTATCTGTTTTGTTTCACTGTGGTGTGGTCACATGTAAGAAACCAAGAGGGTATCTCAAAGTTTTCTTAAGTGTAATAAAGGATGACATCATCTGGCAGACCTTTTAATCATTTACATCTTGAGAAAGAACCTATGGGTGATGGTAATTCTCACCGCTGCTAAAAATAAGATCTCAGTAGATTTATAGTCTCTTCCTGAAAGTTTGATCTGCTTTCCAGTTCAACCAAAGCAAAGATGGATGATGTCTTCATAATCTGTAGAGAATTTCTGTAACTGTAGCTTATCATACACACACATAAATAAGCACATGTATGCATACAGCATGCACATACGCAAACATACTGTGACAAGCCTCACCAGAACTCTACAAAAGGAGGAAAGGCTTTGGCTTGACGCTTCTCCTTTAGAAACAAGAATTTTGAGTCTTAAGAAAGGTAGATTGCATTCAATCCAATCCAGTCTTTTTTAGATTATAACAACTAGATATTTCCAAATGAAGGACTGTTTGAAGATTTTAGAAAAAGGAAAAACAGTCCCCCTTTACCTATTGGAGGATATGTTCTGAGACCCGCTGTGGATACTTGAAACTGTATGTAGTACCAAACCCTATGCTATATAGACCATGTTTTTCCTCTGTATATATATTATGATAGAGTTTAATTTATAAATTAAACACCATAAGAATTTAACGAAAAGCTAATAATAAGAAAGGTTATGTGAATGTGGTCTCTCTCTCAAAATATCTTGTTGTATTCTCACTATTTCACATAAAGGAAGTACTTCATAACTTCCTTGGGCATATCCAAACTGCATCACTACTCTATCTTTGAGGCTGTTATTAAGTAAAATCAGGGTTACTTAAGCAAGTACTCTGATACCATGGCAGTCAATCTGATAACCGAGAAGACTACTAAGTGACTAATAGGTGGGTAGCCTGTACAGTGCAGAGACAGTGGACAAAGGGAGGATTCACACCTTGGGCAGGACCACGTAGGGTGACATAAGATTTAATCAGGCTACTCAGAATGGCGGACAATTTAAAACTTATAAATTGTTTATTTGGAATTTCCCACTTAACATTTTTGTATCATGCTTTACAGTGAGGAACTGAAATCATGAAAAGTGAAAACACAGACAAGGGGTGACTACTGTATTTTGAAAATTATAGAACCCAATAGATAGAATTGGAACTTTAGAAATATTATATGTCCTCATAAATAAAAAGTATAATAGATATATATTTGTTTTTTAATATCCACTTGCTAGCTTTGCTTTTAAAGAAAAGGTGATAACCCTGAAGCCATATAGCTTAAAAATACTGCCAGACCTTTCTATTTTATTCTATGTGCTGTTTGTTACCAGAGATGCAATCTGCTTTTCTGTGACAACTTCTTTCTTTAGAGTTGCATTACTAAAATATATGTATGTATGTACTGCTTATGTAGCTGCTAAAAATCTTGTTTTCAACTAATTAGTCTCAATTAATTTATGATTATGCATGGTTTCGCTTCTCTCCAATAAGCTCTGCATATGTTGACTATAGTTGGGTGGTGTTTCAGCTCTTGTTCTCTTTGGCAACTGCATTATTTCTGCTCAATATGTGTTCTCCTTGCTCTGGTGCTTGCATGTAGTTTTGAACTCTTTTTCATATGAAGAGTTGTTGCCTATTTGAGATGCAAGCAAAAAACTGATCCTCCAATTGATCCTCCAGTTTTCAGTACCATGAAATTTCCACTTTAGCTTCATTAAACATTCCTTTGGGAGCCATAATTCAGAAGTGGCTCAGGGGCATCATTACTTTAACACTTCCCATCAAATATTGTAAACAATCTATTGTCCCATGGCTGAAGGACCTCCATGTGTAGTGAGACTTGAGTCTTTATGGTTAAAGCTCTGTAAAGAATTTGAAATATTGTAATAGTTTTGTAGAACTAATCCTTTGAGCAGCGCTGTTTAATAGAACTTTCTGTGATGATGGAAACATTCTATATCTGTGCTGTCTAGTATGGTAGCCACTAGTTATGTGTGTAATTGAGCACTTGAAATGTGGCTAATGTAAATATAAACATTAATTTTATATTTTGTTTAATTTTAATTTACTTAAATGGACATTTGTGGCTAGTAGTTACAATATTGGGTAATGTAGGTTTAAAGGATAGCTAGAAAATTTGTCCACAAATTTGGTTTGAAATCTATCTGTGTAGCCTTGTTTTATATTTAGGTTTCCATCATTGATTTTTAACCATATTTTTACTAGAAAAAATGCATGTTCTATATACTTACATATTCATAGATGTAAGTATATAGATGTAAGCCATATCTATGTCATCTATATCATATCTGTATGTACATACAGATATAGATATACATCTGAATGACTATTCATTAGTGAGCTATCAGTGTTGATAGAGAGATGAGTGCATGGGGTACAATTACAGAATGTCTGTATATTAAAATGTGTTCCCATGCTCAATTCTTTTGATCTTCCTCCTGTCACCTGAAGGAAGGAGAAATTAGTGAAGTGTTATCATTTACTTAAATTATTGTTCTCTCTTATGCTCTTTCTCGTTGATATTGTGTATGAAGGGTCCTCTCGTTGATATTGTGTATGAAGAGTCCTCTCATTTTGATGGATAGTTAGAAGACAAGATCTAGAGATTCCTTAACTATGTAAGAAGTTGTATCTGTGCTTCCCTAACCCATAGAGCTCCTAGCACCATGCAGATATATTAATGTTCTAAGAATCTACCATTTAACCTTTTGGACGAAGTAGATGACACATGACAGTACATTGCAAACAAGAATTTATAATGTGTTTGATACGATTATGTTCTGGACTCATCACTGTAACTCACTAAAATTATCACATCAACATTTGGATTTGGGTCTGGAACAGATTGCTGCATTTTAATGCCACTACTTGAATATGGGGTAAAATTCTGTCTCTTAGGCACTTGACATATGGAAGATAATGTTAGTCATTATGAACTGTGAAAATCTTCTAGCCCTTTTAAGTAATTAGTAAAACTTTGTTGAATGTTATTATTGATTGAGTTCTCTACTGGAAAGAATGTTCAAATTACATACCATTATATTCACAAGTAACTGATTTTTTCTTTTTTTAATTTTAATTGTTGCTCAAGTACAGTTTTCTGCCTTTTACTCCTATCCCAGCCCACCCTCCCAGCCCTCCCCACTTCCCTCCCATTTCCAACACCCCTTGTTTTTGTTCATGTGTCCTGATTTTTTTCATTGAGTTACATAATGTTTATTTTACTTGTCCCTAATAATTTTATTCTCATTTTTGCTTTTTAATGTAGTATATGATTATAATAGGTTTAAATAGCAGAGAATAGGAGAGATCATAAAATACACTAATTTGTTACTGTTAAAAATCCTAATAAACTATACTAAGAGCATGGAAACATTACTAATAAACTATAGTAAAAGCACAGAAACATTCACTTTAAAATAAAAAATTAAAAGATTTATTTTTACTATTGTTTTATTTTTTCTAAAATTACTGGCAAATGCAATAAGATATGAAATGAAAATATTAGCTAGCTAGTGAGTAAGAAGAAATGAACAAGTTGCCATTTGCAGATTAATTTTTTTCCACAGGGAATTTTAGAAAACAAACTAAAAATACTATCAACTTTTATAGTTTAATAAATTTACTGTGTGCCAGCAAATGTAATGTATATATTGAGATAGCAAACTCTGTAATTAGACTGGTTGATTTCAATATCACAAGGATGTGTAATTTGGGTTAAGTCACTTTTTCATCTTTCCCTGAGCTATCAAATGGAGATAAAAATAGTGTTTACTGTATAGAGTTATGTATATTAAATGCCATGATTCCTGTAAATTAGTGAAGTACCTGGCACATAGGAAATGTTCAATAAATACTAATTTGTAAGTAAATTATTTATCATTGTTTTTACTTAAAAATATAATAGAGGGAAATGACTACATTCAAATTAGCAAAGATAAGAAAAACATATGAAAACTTTAGTTCAAAAGATTATAATGAAAAACTAGAAATCTTAAGTTTTCTTTACTAGACATGAGAAAAGACTGTAGTCCTATAGCAACCATTGACTCAAAAAAGGTATAAATAACGAGCTAAGAGTGGATATAAAGTGAAATAATGAAGCATAAATAATAAAATAAGGCAGAAAAAGAGGAATGAAAGAAACAAAGGACAGTTAGAACCAATGGAAAACCATTTAAAAAGGGTAGATGTGTATCAAACCATATGAATAAATGTAAATTATGTAACCACAAAATTAAGAGGCTGACATTGTCAAATTGGATAAAGTGCAAGACTCAATTATACATAGGATGTCTAAAAGAAATATGAAAGTACACACATGTTAACATTAAATATATGATAAAAGATGATACCATGTAAAGATTATTCAAAAGAAAGATTTGTTACTTATATTAACACCCAAAGTATAATTCATAACAAGGAATAATATCAGGAATAAAGAAAGGCATTAGATACTGATAAAGTAGACAAATAATTAAGAAAGCATGACAATATTGAGTTTGTATCTAACAAGAGAGCTTCACAAAACAAAAACTGATCAAAATGAAAAGAAAAATGGACAAATCCACAATTATAAAGACTTTAAAACTCCTCTCTCAATAATCAGTAAGGTGGAAACAGCAATGAGAATATGGAAGACCTTAATGTAACTATCAACCTAAACACCCAACCTGACATAACTGATGTTTCAAGAGTACGTCAAATAATACTAGCAAAATCCTCATTCATTTTAAGTGATGAAACATTCACCAATATACACTTTATTCTAAACCATCAAATTGTCTCAATGAATTTACAGAAATTGACTTATACATTGTATGATTCTACTTTTGATTATGTTGAATCAATAGATCAAGATGAGAACTGACTCTTAGCAGTATTGACTCTTCATATCCATTCATGCACATGGAATATCTCCTCACTTACTTGTTTTATTTATTTCACTGGAGTCCTGTAGTTTTCTTCATGTTAATCTTAAACATATTTTGTAAGATTTTTACTTAAGTATTTTATTTTTGAAAGTGATAATGTAAGTGGACTGTATTAAACTATATTATAGTTTGATGTAAAAGCACTATGGTTTTAAATTTCAAAATCCAATTGTTCATTGCTGGCACACAGAAAGCAATTGACTTTTTGTATATTAATTTTGTATCTTACAACCTTATTATAGTGACTTCTCAATTCCTGGAACTCTCTTGTTGATTCTTTGGGATTTTAACATAGACGATCACATCATGCAAAATAAAAACAGTTCAGTTTCTTCCATATCTGTATACTTTTCCTTTCCTTTTCTTTTCTTATTGTTTTATCTAGGACTTCCAGAATATATTGAAGAGAAAAGGTGAGAGGGGGCAAACTTATCTTGTTTCTGATCTGATGGGGAAAGATTCTAGGTTATCACCATTGAGGATGATATTAGCTGTAGTTTTTTTGTAAATGTTCTCTATCAAGTTGAAGAAGATTCCCTCTATTCCTGGTTTCCTGGCAGTATTATCAAAAATGAGTGTTAGATTTTTTGCATCTCTTTATATTATATAATTTTTCTTCTTCAGCCTATTGATGTAATGAATTATATTAATTGATTTTCAAAGGCTGAATAAGCCTAGCATACCTGGAATTATTACCACTTGGTCATCAAGTATATATGTACATATAGATGCCTTTTTATACATTGTTGGACCTGATTAACTATTGTTTTGTTGAAGTTTTTGTATCTGTGTTCACAAGAGTTATCTGTATGTTATTTACTTTTTCATAAGTTTGTATGGTTTTGCTGTTAATATATGTGAAATTTAATGAACAAAATAAACAGATGAACAAAACAGAAATAGAGGCATGGATACATGAAACAGACTGACAGCTATTAGAGGAGAAGGGAGAGGGAGGGACTGGATGAAAGGATGTGAAGGGATGAGCCAAAGAACATTTATGCATAATCTATAGGCAGAGACAACAGTGTGGTTGTACCAGACGGAAGAAGGGGTGGGAGTTAGGTGGAGGTGTGCAAAGAAGAGGGGTAATAAGGGCAACTATAATAGTGTCAACGATAAAAATAAAGTTAAAAAAGACACTGCTGCCATTATGGAATGAGTTAGCAAACATTCGCTCAGCTTCTATTATCTGGTAGTGATTGCATAGAATTTGTAAATTTCTTTCTTAAATACTTGGTAGAATTCACTAGTGAACCCCTCCAGGCCAGGTGTTTTTTGCTTTTTCTTTCTTCTGTTTTTGGTTATTAGTAACTGATTTAATTTTAAAATAAACATAGGCCTATTCATATAATCTATTTATCTTTGTTGAAGTTTTGTTCATTGTATCTTTGAATAACTGATCCATTTTATCTAAGCTTTCAAATCTGTGGACGACATATTGTTAATTTCTTTAATATCTATTAATTGTACGTGGGATCAGAGTGACATTGTCTTTGTGTTTTGAATAGCTGCGTCTTCTCTCTATTTTTTTTTTAGTCTACCTAGATGCTTTTCAGTTTTATTGTTTTCAAAGAACCAGCTTTGGGTTTCATTTTTCTCTATTAACTTCTATTTTCAATTCATTGATTACTGCTCTAATTTTCATTTTTCTTCTCCTTATTTTGAACTTAATTTTATCTAAGTAAAGACTTTAGGTGAAAGCTTAGATTATTGACTTTAGATAATTTTTCCTACTATATATATATTCAGTGTTGTAAGTTTTCCTTTAAACACTGATTTGGATGCATTCCACAAATGTTGGTAAGTCATATCTTCATTTTCATGTAGTTCATGTTTTTCTTTTTTTCTGTTGGAATTTCTGCTTTGACCTATTGTCATATAAAAGTGTGTTTTTTAACATCCAAGTATTTGGGAATGGGGATTTTTCCAAATATTCTTCTTGTTGTTGATTTCTAGTTTAGTTTTACTGTGGTCTGAGAGAAGATATTGTATAGTTTGTATTCTTTTAAAGTTTTAAGGTATATTTTATGGCTCTAAATGTGGTTTATCTTGGTGAATGTTCAATGTGAGCTTGGAGAATTGTGTGTTCAGCTGTTGTTGGGTGAAGTATTCTATAAATGTCAATTATATCCAATTGATTGATGGTCCTGTTGACTTAACTATGCCCTTACTACTTTTCTGCCTGCTGGATCTGTCATTTACTGACAGAGCAATGTTGAAGTCTCCAGTTATAAGAGTGGATTCATCTGTTTTCCCATGCCATTCTATTAATTTTGTCTCACATATTTCAGTGCTTTGTTGTTAAGTATGTACACATTAAGAATTGTCTTAGACAATTGATTCCTTCAACCTTTTGTACTAAGTTCTTTCTTCTTGATTATTTTCTTTGTTTAGAATTTGGCTTTGTCAGAAATTTCAGCTTTGTTTTCATTAATGTTTACAAACATAGTATTTCTTCATCTTTTTATTTTGAGCATGTATGTGTCTTTATATTTAATATGGGTTTCTTGTAGACCACATATAAATGTGTCTTGTTTGTCTGTTTACTCTGACAGTCTCTGTATCTTTATTGATTTGTTTAGCTATTGACATTTAAAGTGATTATTGATATATAGGGATATGTACACACACACACACACACACACCATATTTTGCCTGTCTTCTCTTTGTTACCCTTATTTTTTGTTTCAATAATTGTTTTCTATTTATTGTAATTTTAGTTGAATATGTTATATCATTTCATATTCTCTTCTTTTTCAAATATGAATTTCACTTCTCTTTTTACTTTTTTTGTGGTTGATCTCAAGTTTGCAATATACATTTATAGTCATTCAATTCCACCTGAAGTAATTTGAGCAAGAAGTTATAAAATAACAAGAGTTAATTAATGATTTCTAGTATCATCACTCAAATAAAAAACAATTTAAACCTATTACATTCCAGGCATTGTGCCACCTGATGAAGATATATACAGTAATTGGTTAAGTTTATCACATGTTTAGGAATGTATTTTTTGCCAGGAGCTAAGAGCTGGAGATTTATGGTAAATTCAAGGGTAAATGTGGTACAGATTTACCTTTGGGAGTGTTTGGTTCAGTGAGAGAGAAAGATACATACAAGTGTTTTAGATTGAGATAAGTTCGAGGATAGACTTCAGTAAAGGTGCTGAGGAAGCACAGAGGGATCCAGAATGTTATTCCAAAAATGCTAATAATCCAAATAGAAAATCACAAAAACATCAAAAATGTAATATTATTGATGATGATAAATTTTATTTCAAGGTTAATTTGTTACTTATAACAGTTCTAGCACAGAAAATAAAACATTTTGCTTTTTATTTTACTAACAAAAAGAGTAAAGATTCAAAAGGCTAAGTGACTCACTAAATAGAAAAGATATATTATGTGACAAATTAGAGACTAGTAACACAATCACCTGACTCGATTATAGGACCCTGCCCACACCTATTAGGAAATTGTTAGGAGGGAATTGATAATTTTGCAACAACACAGATGTATATAAATGCCAAGGACAGAGATATGGCTTATGTTTGTAGAGCAAGGAAGAAATCAAAGAGGGCTGAAGCATTCTGGGAAGGCTTCAATCAGAATAGGAATGGGAATAATAGAGATCAACAGGAGAATGGTGAAGGGCATTCCATGAATAAGGAAAACATAAACAATAGGGTCACAGACTCTCCAGCTATCTTCAGGAGACAACAAATACACATCTTGGAGGAAGTAGAGGTTTTACAAGAATAAATATGAAAAATTTAGTGGATAATATGTCTTTTAAGAATGAGCCTAATTATAGCAGAGTGGCTTGTTCAATTTGACTCTAATTGTTCAAACACACCTGCCATAATTCATTCATGCTGCCATTAATAGGCTAGCTGACCTGGTAAAGTCATCTGTACCAAGAGACACATCTCTGTCCCCTTTATTGTCTAAGTAGGTTTGGTCTTTCTAGGGCTACTTGCTTTATAAATAAAATATTCCCATATTAAAAGAGAGATTTCTGCAACCACCTACACAAAAGCAGATATAGACATATTTGTCTTTTTAGTTCCAGGGAGACTGCCTTTTACCAAAGAAACCCATTTTGCCATCTCTAAAATGAAGATATAACAGAGAAAGGCCAGCTGTCAGGGATATAACAATGATGTCTGCCTTCCATTTCTGGAGCCTCTTTCAGTCAGCTTGACCAATAAACCATTTTTCTGCCTCTATGCCAGTTTTCCTTTCTTCCTTTTTGTCTGGGAGGCATCCCTTGATCAAACAACAAGTAAACCTCTGATTTATCACTGACCTTTTTATTTCTTCCCTACCCCTGATATTGATCGTAGGAATTAGCAATTCTTACCCTCTCTGTTGATGTCTGACATTGATCTCAAAGTCAAGAAATGTTGGCTTGTTTGCTTTGCTTTTCAGCAAGTAACAGATTTCCACAGTTGAAAGGGGGGCATAATCTTAGAAACAGACAGCTGGCCCCATGAGTTTCTTCTTTATCAAAGCAGAGAAACCTTTGTGGCAGAAATAACATGGCTCATAAGACTCAAAAAACGATGTCTTTCCTTCATCAGCTTTATACTTATGGATTGATTTGATACTGAATTTCAAGTTTTTGTTTAAGTTAATAACTACTGCTGACCACCCCACTACTAAAGAAAAGGAGATCAAGGTGATCGTTCTCATTTTCATAAATCTTCAGTGAGACAAAACCCACTCACACTGTTTGGAGTAAAGGGGAAATAATCCTCTTTGTCAACTGCAAAAATTTTATTTCAAGGTTAATTTGTGTCTATGTGCAGGACCTGTGCACCTCTGGGAATGCTTTGTTCATGAGGTGGGGACAGGAGTAAAAGTTAATCCCTCAGCAACTACAAACAAACCTTGCACTCCACTGGACAAAGACCTTCTGCCTTGCATCTTTGATGTAGCTTAGTGGACAAGCTGTGTATATGTAAGCAGAGACCTACTCTACCTTTCCTCTATGAACCTGAACAAGCCTCCTGATGATAGCTGTTAAAACACTTTCTATGTCTTGAGAAATAAACATATTAGAGATGT
Source organism: Tonatia bakeri (assembly GCA_004024845.1). Taxonomy (NCBI): domain Eukaryota; kingdom Metazoa; phylum Chordata; class Mammalia; order Chiroptera; family Phyllostomidae; genus Tonatia; species Tonatia bakeri. The sequence goes on from PVIA01004740.1 coordinate 22,472, forward strand.
TTGACGCATAAGCTAATGTGTCACTATGGATTCCAAGTTGTTGACTTATAAATCAGTTAGTCTTGAAATTATGCCCAAGTCTGAGAAACCCTTGGAAGGCCTTACATGTGATTCCTAGGTGAGATTAAGTACAACTGAGTGCCAGTGACTGCCTTGCCTTGAATAACATGATAAGGCTTTCATACTATTTAAAATGAAACGAAAAGAGTATGAACGTGAAGAGATCATGAAACAGCCTGTTTTACTGAACTGATTGAATGGCCCAGTTATATCTCCCTGGATACACTGTATTGGTACAGCTATATTTAAAGGTACGTGAAGATTTCATGTAAAGGCTGTACCTTTTATTTCCAATGGAGCAATAGTAAGTATATGCAATTTAGAACCAAATCCAAATTGCTTGTATGTGCACATGAATATCAACATTTAAATTGCTTCTAACTTTTACTTGCTACAATTAAAAATGCAAATACAGACTATGACATTTCCACTCTGAAAATTAGGTAAAATGAATTTAATGCTTTATTATGCTCTGAATTATAGTATTTGTGTTTGAGTGTGTGTGTAGGGGGGTGTACACATAAAATTTCCAAAAGATAAAATGAGAGTGAGCAAATTCAGTTTTGTTCTCACAAGCAAAAAACCAGCTGATCTGATGTTTCACATTCATGGAAAAAATATTGCCTCCTGCTTTGTACAATTTTAGTTAAAAAGATGAATTTTAATTACATACTCAAAGTTATAAATGAGGAATGATAATTAGCTGTTTAAGTGTAGCATTTGCCTATGTGAATTCTGTGATGTGATAAGAATAAATGGCAAGGCATGTGAAAGTTAACTAGGAATTCAAATACCCCCATCACCTAAATTGTTTTCTGCAAAGTTATTTACTAAGCTACATTAATGTATTCCAACTACTAACATGCCATCAGGAACTTTGGCTGAACTTTAAATTTATTATGGAAATGTACATGATCCTCTTTCAGAGAAATCTGGTACAGAAGTGGGTTAGCCAATAAGGTAGAATTTAATATATTTTATGTCATAACCTCTTTTGATAATATGATCCTCTCCCCAGGGGAGAAAAACATACATATAGATGGGATTTCGCAGTTAATTTCAAGATGTTCACAGGTCCCCGAAGCTCTTGGTTCTGGGTTAAGAATCTTAATCAAAGCAATAGAACAAGTGATTGTAAATTAGAAAACTTAAATTCTTATCTGACTTTAATGCCAATGGAATTTATGACCTTGGATAAATTATGAATTTGTTGTGCGTCTTCATCTATAAACACGATTGTTAATATTGGTAATAATTTATTCCTCAACATAGAGAATTTCTGGCTTTCTGGAGGCATATCACCATATAAATCAAAAATGATATTATTATTAAAAGTAACAGGTGGGCCACATATTGTGTACCACAAATGCCAGCTTCATGTATCCATATATATTTATTTGTTTTCTTATTTTGCAAATTCAAGGGATAAGCCTCAAACTAACTTTATTTCTAGGGATTTCCATTCTTCCTGAGACCTTCTATGACTATAAGATTAAATATAAACCATTTGATAATTGAATTGATATACAGGTGATTAGTAACATCCACAGTTGATTATCATTAATTGCTTCCTAAGACTTGGTTTTAGAAAAAAAGTAATGCTGTAAGACTTTCACTAACTTGCCCTATGGCACTTCAACCAAAGATTTCTTGTGGATCATTAAAAGTGAGATCTTGTTTAAAACTGAGATCATGTGGTTTCATTTAAGGAATTTCAAATTGATGCCAGACATTAGCATGACTTGAAATCATTTCATTTGATATACAGCCCTACTGCGTTTGGTCTCAATTTTCCTATCTCTCTGATTTCAGACAAGGAATGGCCATGGCCCTTCATGGTCTTGTCTGTAATTTAATATATCCCTGAAATCTTTCCATGTTGTGCAGATCCTAGAAGGCAGCTCTCTTGCCAAGTTTGCCGCCTTAGATATGTGTCTTTATTGACTAAATTTGGGAAGGTAAAGATAAAATTGGACCTGTTAATGCAATAGGCAATCACTAAGAATAATGCAAACCGGCAAAAGTTAGTGGAAATGGGGATGCTTTGTGGTAGGGCATGAATCAAGATTTGGCCAGGCTAACTGATCATTTTGGGGGCAGTGAAATATAAACAATTGTAAATGGGAAGTTTGAATGTTGAAATCATCTTAATGAGCTATTAACAAATCCCAAGTGCTATAAAAATCATTGGTAGATCTGAAAGTGTGGTTTAAGGGTGTATGGGAATGATTCATTCTTCCTTTGTGGTTCTTGAAATGCTACAGGCTCAATGGCAAGCTGCCTGATTATTGTTGGAGCATTCTATATTTCATTTCAAATAAAGATAATAAACCACAAAGTAAAGACCATGTTCTATAAACTTCCTCTGAGTGAAAAAATGCCAACATATGCTTTCCACTACCCTAACTACCTTGAAATATATGAACAGTGTTATTCTTTCTTTATTGGGGAAACTACAGACAAAAGATATTCTCATATTTTTCTTGATTTTTAATATTTCTCAAATTTCAAACTATTTACTGAATGAAACATAACATCTTCTAAAAAAGAGAGTGGTGTACGTGTCTAGTAGAATCATTATTTGGAAACTCAGTTATTAAAGAAATTATTTTGTTAAAACAATATGAAGGTAGGCATATGATTGCATTTGATGTACTGCATGCTCATAATTGTAAGTTAGGTGAAGTACATTTTTTTTTCTTGTAACATTGATTGTACCTGTAATGTAATAGTTACCTGTGTTACTATTTGCTTAATATCTGTTTCTCTCACTTGCAAGATAAAGACATGATCATGTCCATTTAATTTTTATGTTTTCTGGAATTATGACAATGCCAGTGAAAGAGGAAATCAAATACTTGTTGACTGATACATGGATGAATGTTGAAGTTTCAGAAATTTTTTGGCAAAGCTCTAGGATTAATAATAAATATAATCTTTTAAAAATTATATTACAAAATGTGTAAGGAGCGTATTAGCCTTTTTCAACAGTGTGTTCTGCCTACATAATTGTAACATGATTTTAAAATATCCATTCTTTATGAGATTTTCATATTGGATTTTGACCCTTTTAAGACTGTGCTCCTTGACATGAGGGGAAGGGAAGTGTGTAAGTGACCTGTTGAAAAGAAGCATTAATTAGATACATTTCACAAAAACTGCACTTTTACAATGACTAACTGGCTTTTGCAACTAATGGATTCTGGTGCTTCTAATATGTAGTTGTTTCTTATATACCAATACCTGTTTCAATGTGTATTGTCTGGTGACTTTTGGGCTTTCTCCCCTTTTCTGTCCACTTTGTTTGAACTGCCCACTGACATGGCTTCTAAGGAATCTTCACAGACCTGAGCTTAACCCTGACCTAACCAAAACTGAGTAGTTTTTCCAAGTGTCATCACTTCCACTTTTTTGTGATATCCCCTGATTCTTTTTACATGAATTGGCCCCTTCAACTCTCCAGTAAGTTCGTGGTGTAGAACTTACTCTATTCCACTGGGGCATGAGCCCCTGGTGGCATTAACTTTAGTTCAGGTGCTTTTAAACTACATTTTGCAACATGAGAGGTGGTCTCAATTTTTTTGATACCCTTTCAATGCAGCTTCCCCATTTAGTCCTGTGAGAATGATTTCTTTCCCCCCCTTTTCCAAAGAGATTGTGCAAATCCACCTTAATTTTAAAACATGTTAAAGCATAATAAGTACAGTGACTATAAAAATGTTCACAAGTGGAGCTTGATAAAAAGAGAATTTTTCTTTTCCTGTGGTTTTTACTCAATTATAAGAACAATGTTGGTTTATGAGTTCAAATACTTGAAAGTATAAAGACTGAGGATGAAGTAGTAATTGCCAACTAGTAAGTGATAGATTAAAAGCATATGAGTGGTTCTAAAGTGCTTCAATGTATAAAATAATGAACTATGGTATTAGTGTAAAAAAGTAAATTGCTGAAATTATGCTATTTTAATTCTGCCTTAGAAATAGCTATCACATTGAATCAGTAATGTTATGTTTCTTTTCCTGTCTTTGGTGAATATGATGTTATTTTTCTAAAAACCCTTCAGAGAGTGTAACAAAAAGGTTCATCTAACAGAAATGATCTGTGTCTTTTTTATCTACGAAAGCAACAGAAAATCATAGTCTCTGGTGGTAAAAAAAAAATGCATCAAAAAGTCCTTTTGGCATACAGAAGGGCACATATTTCTACAGAGCATAACCAAAAGACAAAAGTTTAAAGAACAGAGAAACTCATGTAGACTCATCTTTCTTTTTTTCCTTAACTACCTTTAAGACTGGTTTTGGAAGGTCTAATGTCTCTTTTAGCACAGAAACACCTTTTGAGTATCTGGGAAAGCCTGAACCTGGGTGGAAATTCCTCACGTCCTTTGGCAATTCTGTAAACAGTAATATCAATTTTTTGTATTAAAGTTCATATGAGAGCTACAATTTTAAATAACAGTCCTATTTCAGACATTCTGTGCACTCTGTCTAGCCAGTACAAGTAATGTGTACAAGTTGCTTCATGCTATGAATAGTTTATGTTTTTACTATTTGGCTTAAGGATAGTTATAACTACATCTTCATAAACTTATCATCTTCCCTATTATAGTGCATGATGGAAAGAGAACTTTAGAAATCTTGGGATATTAGAGTCTCCCATCTCTAAGGCAGAGATCAAAGGAGATTTTAAAAGTCTTTGTTTCCCACACTTGAAAATGGTATTGTCTCAGAATATTTGTGAGAACTTTCCTAAACACCAATTTGCAAACTATCCATTCCCATCTCATACCTGTCATTCATTCAAGGATTGTTTCTATGCTACAGAGTGATACTAGCTGTTAACCTAATTACCTCTTTGATAAATAATACTCAAGATAAATTTCCTGAATTGAACTAAAGTTCTTTAAAAATATGTCTGCTGTAGATCCCTGAGCAGCTGCTGCCAAGTCAGGATCTGCTGCTGCACGGCACCCACACCTGTCCACCATGCACTCCTAATTCCTTTTGGTTCTAAGTCTGTTATGGCAACTCTCAAGAATCAGCTGACTGTGAATCTTTTTAAGGAAAAACAATGTCCCCAGAATAAGGTTACAGTCACTGGGTTTAGTGCTGTTGGCATAGTCTGTGCCATCAGTGTCTTAATGAAGAACTGGGCAGATGAAGTTGCTTTTGTCATTTTTTTGAATTCTTGTTTGTTCATTCTTTTCTGTTTGGTTGCTTCTTTCTTCCTTCTGGTCCACTCCATTGATTAGAGTCCCAGTTTTCTTCCCATCACTATTGGCTCCCTGTGTATACCTTCATTTTTTTTCATCTAATTTGCTACCAAATTCAACCAATTCTGTGAGCATCCTGATCACCAGTGCTTTGACCTGTGCATCTGAGAGGTTGGCTATCTCTTTGTGGTTTAGTTGTATTTGATGTGGATCTTTGATCTGTTCTTCCGTTTGGGCCATTTTTTTTTGTCTTGTCATGCCTGTTATGTATGAGGCTTAGGAACCTCCAGGAAATCTTTAAACATTCCAACACCTGAACTATAGGGGTACCAGAAGGGGAAGAGGAAGAGCAACAGGTGGAAAAGTTATTTGAACAAATAATAAAGGAAAACTTCCCCAATATGGCAAATGAAATAAACTTCCAAGAAGTCCAGGAAGCTCAGAGAGTTCCAAAGAAGTTGGACCCAAGGAGGAACACACCAACGCACATCATAATTACATTAGCCAAGGTAAAAATGAAGGAGAGAATCCTAGAAGCAGCAAGAGATAAGGAGATAGTAACTTACAAAGGAGTTCCCATCAGACTGTCAGCTGATTTCTCAAAAGAGGCCTTGCAAGCAAGAAGGGGATGGAAAGAAATATTCCCACTTATGAAAGGCAAGGACCTCCATCCAAGACTGCTCTATTCAGAAAAGCTTTCATTTAGAATGGAAGGGCAGATAAAGTGCTTCTCAGAGAAGGTCAAGTTAAAGGAGTTCATCATCACCAAGCCCTTATTTTATGAAATGTTAAAGGGACTTACCTAAGAAAAAGAAGATAAAAACACATGTATAGTAGAATGACAGCAAACTCACAATTATTAACAACCACACCTAAAACAAAAACAAAAACTAAGCAAACAACTAAAACAGGAACAGACCCACAGAAATGGAGATCACATGGACGGTTATCAACAGGGGAGTGGGAGGAGAAGACAGCGGGAAAAGGTACAGAGAATAAGTAGTATAGATGGTAGGCAGAAAATAGACAGGGGGAGGGCAAGAATAGTATGGGAAATATAGAAGCTAAAGAACTTATGACACATGGACATGAACTAAAGGGGGAAATGTGGGTGGGAGAGGATGTGCAGGGTGGAGGGGAATGAAGGAGGGGTAATGGGACAACTGTAGTATCATAATCAATAAAATACATTAAAAAAAACTTATTTTTGTCGATGTCATGGAGGACAAGGTAAAGGGAGAGAGGATGGATCTTTAGCATGGCAGTCTTTTCCTTGGAACACCACATATCATCTCTGGCAGAGATTACAATGTGACTGCAAACTCCAATATGGTTATTATCACAGCTGGGACATGTCAACAGGAGGGAGAAAGCCATCTTAATTTGGTCCAGTGTAATATGAACATCTGTAAATTCATCATTCCTAATGCTGTAAAATACAGTCCCAACTGCAAATTGCTTATTGTTTCCAAACCAGTGAATGTCTTGACCAGTGTAGCTTGGAAGATAAGCAGCTTTCCTAAAAACCATGTTATTGGAAGTGGTTGCAATCTGGATTCAGCCTTGTTCCATTACCTAATTGGGGGAAGGCTGGGAGTTCAACCATTAAGCTGTCATGGGCGGGTCCTTGGGGAGCACAGAGACTTTAGTGTACCTATGTGGAGTGGAGTGAATGTTGCCAGTGTCTCCCTAAAGACTATGCACCCTGATTTAGGCACTGATGCATATGGTTAGAAAGAAGTTTACAAACAACCTGGTAGTTAACAGTGCTTATGAGGTGATCAAACTGAAAGGCTACACAGCCCAAGCCATTGGACTATCTGTGACAGATTTAGCAGAAAGTATAATGAAGAATCTTAGGGTGGGTGCATCCAATTTCCACCATGAATAAGGGTCTCTGTGGAATGAAAGAAGACATCTTTCTTAGTGTCCCTTGCATCTTGGGGCAGAATGGAATCTCAGATGTTGTGAAGGTGACTCCGACCCCTGCGGGAGAGGCCCGTGTGAAGAAGAGTGCAGATACACTTGGAGGACCCAGAAAGAGCTGAGGTTGTAAAGTCTTCTAATGTCATGCCACTTCACTGTCTAGGCTACAACAGGATTTTAGTTGGAGATTATGCATATTGTTCTTTTTATCTGATCTGTGACTAAAAACATCAATATCTTAAAGATAGAAATAGTAATAGTTCATAAAACCCCACATCTGTATTCTGATGCTGGATGGTACTTACCTTGTGTGGTCCTAACCCGGTTAGTATGAAATAGTTCCACCTCCTCAAAGCACCACTGCCAAAGTGGCACAGACTACAGTTGCCCATCAAACTAGATGTGGGCTCACTGTGTGTTATATTATAGGGAACCGATCTGCTTGGCATGGGGAATGTAACCCAGCCCCTGACTTGGAAAATCCAGTGGGGAATGAGTCAGCACACAGGACCAGAGCCCATGGATCAGTTTTCCCATGGGGGAATCAGGCCTGCATTGTTCCTAGGCTGCTCTGAGGTTTGCTTTTGCTAAAACTCCCTCACCCTGAATTGAGGCAGAAAATGTTTACTGTGTATCTTTAAAGTAACTTCCTAAAATATGGGCTAAACCTCCCAAGTATTGTGTGTAACCGGTTCAATCACTTTTCCCCTTGATCTGCAACATCCTTCTCCTTGAAGTAAGTAGCAACATTCTTTCCTTTGTTATCTGTTAAAGGTAATCACCTACTGTGAACCTGCGAATAGTAAATGAGGACCAACCTCAATGTAATGTACCCAGAAAAGCAATAAAAGCTTGTCCAGGCAGGGGTCAGGGTGCTCTCCCTCACTTAGAGAGTGGCTGTGCTGTCCCTTTTCTCCAAAGGACTTCCGTAGTCTGTGTGAATTTGCTCATCACAGCCACAACACATGGACCCTATGGGCTGGAGTCCAAATCATCATATAACTTGTGGTTCCTTTACCCAACATGTGCAATTTTTTTCTCCAATCAATCACATCCTGGGATCCAATGTATAAATCCAATACATGTTGGCCTTATGTCTTATGCACAACTGTTCTAAAGGATCTTATTTTGTATATTATATGTATCAGATTAGTGTACATTGCCATATAATGTAAAAAGAAAAGTCTACAAATAAATAATGCAACCAACTATCCAAGTGTCATACTAAGACACAAAATAAACCTTGAACAATAAAAACAATATGTCTGCTATTAAATGACAGTATGTAATAATGAAGCAATTGGCTCAACTTTATTAATTTACTAATAGCATAGTTCTACTTCAAATGTCTGTAATTAATCTGCTCTAATAAGCATTCATTAAGCACTAACTATGTATCTTGTAACATGCTAAGGGAAAAAAATACAAAACTGACACAAAACACAGTGTTAGAAGTCAGTGTATCAACTACATTGAGGCATATTTCATTATAATTGTTATTAACATGTTGCTTTGTAATATAAGAAGTTTGTTTTTCATATTTAATTTTTAGTCTTCTTTCACTAAGAAGTAATATTGCATTTGTTAGGGCAGAATTAACTTTATTTTTTTAAATTTTATTTTAATCATTGTTCAAGTATAGTTTTCTCCCCTTTATTCCCAATCCAGCCCACCAACCCCTGCCTCCCAACTTCCCTCCCATTACCACCCTCCCCCTAGTTTTTATCCATGTGTCTTTTAACTTTGTTCCTGTAAACCCTTCTCCTTTTCCCCTGAAACTCCCTCTTCTCTCTCCTCTGGTCACTTTCTGCCTGTCCTCTATTACAGTGTCTTTGACTGTATTTTGCTTGTTTCTTTGTTTTGTTGTTTAGGTTCCTGTTAAAGGTGAGATCATATAGTATTTATCTTCCACTACCTGGCTTATTTCGCTTAGCATAATGCTTTCCAGTTGCATCCATGATGTTGCAAAAGGTAGAAGCTCCTTCTTTCATTCTGCTGCATAGAATTCCATTGTGTAAATGTACCATAGTTTTTTGATCCATTCATTTACTGATGGGCATTTAGGTTGCTTCCAGCACTTAGCTATTATAAATTGTGCTGCTATGAACATTGGGGTGCAAAGGTTCTTTTGGATTGGTGTTTTAGGATTCTTAGGATATAATCCCCACAATGGAATTGCTGGGTCGAAAGGTAGATCCATTTTTAGTTTTCTGAGGAAGTTCCATACTGTTTTCCACAGTGGTTGTACCAGTCTGCAGTCCCACCAACAGTGCACTAGGGTCCCCTTTTCTCCACAACCTCTCCAACACCTGTGGTTTGTTGTTTTGCTTATGTTGGCCATTCTGACTGGTGTGAAGTGATACCTCATTGTGGTTTTAATCTGCATCTCTCTGATAGCTAGCGATATTGAACATCATTTCATGTGATTTTGGATCTTCTGTATGTCCTCCTTGGAGAAGTGTCTGTTCAAGTCCATTGCCCATTTTTTAAATTGAGTTGCTTGTCTTAGAGTTGAATCGTGTAAGTTCATATATTTTGGAGATTAAGCCCTTGTCTGAGGTATCATTGGCAAATATGTTTTCCCATATAGTTGATTCTCTTTTTATTTTGATACTGTTTTCTTTAGCTGTGCAGAAGCTTTTTATTTTGCTGAGGTCCTGTTTGTTTATTGTTTTCTTTATGTCCCTTGCTCTAGGGGACATGTCAGTAAAAAAGTTTTTGTGTGATATATCTGAGATTTTCCTACCTATGTTCTCCTCTATTACTTTAATGGTGTCACGGTTTATATTTAAGTCTTTTATCCATCTTGAATTTATTTTTGTATAAGGTGTAAATTGGTGTTCTAGTTTCATTTTTTTTGCACGTAGCTGTCCAGTTCTCCCAGCACTGTTTGTTGAAGAGGCTATTTTTACTCCATTTTATGTTGCTGCCTCCTTTGTCAAATATCAATTGACTGTAGAGACTTGTGTTTATTTCTGGGCTCTCTGTTCTGTTCCATTGGTCCATGTGCCTGTTTTTATGCCAGTACCAGGCTGTTTTGATTACCGTGGCCTTGTAGTATAGTTTAGTGTCAGGTATTGTGATCCCTCGTACTTTATCCTTCTTTCTCAACATTGCAGTAGATATTCGGGGTCATTTATGGCTCCATATAAATTTTTGAAGTGTTTGTTCTATGTCTGTGAAATAAGCATTGGTACTTTAATAGGTATCGTGCTGAATGTGTAAATTGCTTTGGGTAATATGGACATTTTAATGATATTAATTCTCCCAAACCATGAACATGGTGTATGTTTCCATTTGTTTGTGTCTTCCTTGATTTCTTTCCGCAGTGGTATATAGTTTTCTGAATACAGGTCTTTTACCTCTTTGGTTAGGTTTATTCCTAGGTATTTTATTTTTCTTTGTGCTATTTCAAATGGGATTTTTTCCTTGATTTCTGCTTCTGCTGTTTCATTGGTGGTGTACAGAAATGCCTTTGATTTCTGGATATTGACTTTGTATTCCGCTGTTTTGCCAAATTCGTTTATTAGGTCAAGCAGTTTTTTGGTAGAGTCTATAGGATTTTCTATGTACACTATCATGTCATCTGCAAACAATGACAGTTTTGTTTCCTCCTTTCCGATTTGGATGCCTTTTATTTCCTTTTCCTGTCTGATTGCTGTGGCTAAAACTTCCAATACTATATTGAATAAAAGTGGTGAAAGTGGACAACCTTGTCTTGTTCCTGTTCGTAGTGGAAAAGATTTTAGTTTTCACCAATTGAGTATGATGCTGGCTGTAGGTCTATCATATATGGCCTTTATTATGTTGAGGAATGTTCCCTCTATTCCCACTTTGCTGAGTGTTTTTATCATGAATGGGTGCTGTACCTTATCAAATGCTTTTTCCACATCGATTGATATGATCATGTGATTTTTGTCTTTGCTTTTGTTTATGTGATATATTACATTTACTGACTTGCGAATATTGAAGCATCCTTGCATCCCTGGGATGAAACCCACTTGGTCATCGTGGATGATCTTTTTAATGTATTGTTGGATGTTGTTTGCCAGTATTTTGTTGAGGATTTTAGCATCAATTTTCATCAGCGACATTGGCCTGAAGTTTTCTTTCTTTGTTGTGTCTTCATCTGGTTTTGGAATTAGGATAATGTTGGCCTCATAAAAAGAGTTTAGGAGTCTTCCATCATTTTGGATTTTTTGGAATAGTCTGTGAAGGATAGGGGTTAGCTCTTCCTTAAATGCTTTGTAGAATTCTCCTGTGAAACCATCTGGTCCAGGGCTTTTGTGTGTTGGGAGTTTTTAAATTACTGCTTCAATTTCTTTTGCTGTTATTGGTTTGTTCAGGTTTTCTGCTTCTTTATCATTGAGTTTTGGAAGATTATATTTCTCTAGGAATTTGTACATTTCATCTAGGTTTTCAAATTTCTTGGCATACAGTTCTTCGTAGTAATTTCTTACAATTCGTTGTATTTCTGTGGTGTCGGTTGTAATCTCTCCTCTTTCATTTCTGATTGTGTTTATTTGGGTCTTCTCTCTTTTTTTCTTGATGAGTCTGCATAAAGGCTTGTCAATTTTGTTTATCTTTTCAAAGAACCAGCTCCTGGATTCATTGATCCTTAGAATTGTGCTTTTAATCTCTATGTCATTTAATTCTGCTCTGATCTTGGTTATTTGCTTCCTTCTACTTGCTCTGGGCTGTCTTTGTTGTTGTTCCTTTCATTCTTGTAGACATAGGGTTAGGTTGTTTGTTTGAAATATTTCTATCTTATTTAGGTATGCCTGTATCGCTATGAACTTCCCTCTCAATACTGCCTTCGCTGTGTCCCATAAGTTTTGGGTTGTGGTAAGTTGATTTTCATTTGTTTCCAGAAACCTTTTGATTTTTTCCCTAATTTCATCCTTGACCCATTCATTGTTTAATAGCATGCTATTTAATCTCCATGATTTTGAGTGTTTTGGGTTTTTTTCCTTGGGGTTAGTTTCTAGTTTCAGTCCCTTGTGATCCGAGAAAGTGTTTGGTATGATTTCGATTTTCTTGACCTTGTTGAGACTTGTTTTGTGTCCTATCATGTGGTCTATCTTTGAAGATGTTCTGTGTACATTTGAAAAGAATGTATATTTAGCTTCTTTGGGATGGAGGGCTCTGAATATATCAGTCAAGTCTATTTCATTTAGGGTATTGTTCAATGCCACAATATCTTTGTTGATATTTTGTTTGGAAGATCTATCCATTTTTGACAGTGGGGTGTTAAAAGCCCTCACTATAATTGTGTTGCTGTCAATATCTTTCTTGAAGTCCTCTAAGATTTTCTTTATGTATTTAGGTGCACCTATGTTGGGTGCATATATATTTACAATATTTGTGTCTTCTTGGTGGATTCTTCCCTTGAGTATTATGAAGTGACCTTCTGGGTCTCTCTTTATGGCCCTTTTTTGGAAGTCTACTTTGTCTGAAATGAGTGTTGCTACCCCGGCTTTTTTTCCCTGTCCATTTGCTTGGAAACTTTGTTTGCAGCGCTTCACTTTCAGCCTGTACAGGTCTTTTATCCTGAGGTGGGTTGCTTGTAGGCAGCATATGTGTGGGTCATGTTTTCTTATCCATTCAGCTATTCTATGTCTCTTGGTTGGAGCATTTAATCTATTTACATTTAAGGTTATTATTGGTAGGTACTTATTCATTGCCATTTATGTACATGTGTTCCTCTATCTCTTTCTCTTTTCCTTCCTTTCTTTAAATCAGACCCTTTAGTATCTCTTGCAGAGATGGTTTAGTGAAGGTATATTCTTTTAGAGTTCTTTTGTCTGTGAAGCTTCTTATTTGTCCTTCTACTTGATTGAGAGCCTTGCTGGGTAACGTAGCCTTGGTTGCAGACCTCTGGTTCTCATTACTTGGAATATTTCTTGCCATTCTCTTCTGGCTTGAAGTGTTTCCATTAAGAAATCAGCTGTTAGTCTTATTGGGGCTCCCTTGTATGTTACTTCCTTTTTCTCCCTTGCTGCCTTTAATATTCTCTCTTTGTCTTGAAATTTTGCCATTTTAATTATGATGTGTCTTGAGGTGGGCCTCTTTGGGTTCCTCTTGATTGGTACTGTTTGTGTTTCCTGGATTTGTGTGACTTTTTCTCTCATCAAATTGGGGAAGTTTTCCATCATTACTTTTTCAAGTAGGTTTTCTATCCCTTGCTCATCTTCTTCTCCTTCTGGCATCCCTATAATACAGATATTATTACATTTCATATTGTCTTGCATTTCTCTTAATCCCTCTTCATTTTTTCTGAGCCTCTTTCCCTTTTCTTGTTCTCTCTGGGTGTTTTTTTTCTACTTTGTCCTCCAATTCACTAACCCAATCTTCTGCTTTATCAATCCTGCTTTTCATTCCTTCTACTGTGTTCTTCAGTTCAGAAATTGTATTCTTCATTTCCTCTTGGCTTTTGTTGATAGTTTCTATTTCCTTTTTCATATTGATATAGTTTGCGGTGAGATTGTTGTAGCTTCCCTGTAGTTTCTGGAAGCTCATTATGAGGTCATTGAGCTTCCTGATAATCATTGTTTTGAACTCAATATCTGATAGTTGAGTTGCCTTTATTTCATGTAGCATTCCTTCTGAGGCTTCCTCCTTTCCCTTCATTTGCGGATTGTTTCTTTGTCTTCTCATTGTTCCTGAGACTCTTCTTGTCAACTTCTGTTTCTTAACTTGATCTGTTCTGGTTCCTTGTGTTTAGGGTGTGAACTTCTGTGGTAGAATACCTGTGAGATTCAGTGCTGTAGTCTCTTTTGGGTATCCTGGTGTTCACAGCTTCCCCCTACTCTTTTTTTGTGATCAGTTGGAGGAGTAAGGCAAAATGGGTTAAGACAGCAAGCCAGTATTCTAAGATATTTACAGTAGCAGCCAGTAGAGAAGAGATGGGAGATCCTTTGGCTATGTATAGTGTTAACTGTGATCTTCCACCCCACTATCCACGTTTTAGAAAGTATGGAAAGAAGATAAGACTCTTAGTGGGGAAGAAAGGGTTCTTAGTTGAATCTAGAAAGCTGTGAGGCTGTGGGAGGTCAGATTCTGAGGTAAGGTGGGAATAAAGAATAGTAAATAGGACTAGCGTGTAGAAGAATAGAGATAACCCCTACATTAATAGAATTTAGGAAATTGTGAAGTGAGCTGAGATCTGGGAGGGGTGTTAAGTTGTATTTACAAGTGTATGGAATAAGTCTTATTTACAGTAATATTGAAGCAACAATCCTGTGGCAGATTCTATGAGATCTAGATAATGAGAATAAGGAGTATAGAATCTTGAGTGGTGTACTAATGAAACCCAAGTGAGGGACAGTAATTTATCAATACACTGTGAATGAGATAATAGGGGGAACCTATCAAATGACAGCATAACCAGCCAAGCAAAGAAGGAAAGGAATAAAAAAACCAAAGTAGTATTGAAGTAAAAAATGTCAGAAAAGAGAGAAAAAGATAATATAAATTTGCAGTAATTTGCAGGCAAAAAACCAAAAAACAAACAAACAACAACAACAAAAAAAACCCGAAGATGGATTTGCAGGAGAGATAGATTTGGAGTGGAAGTAATAGCACTGGGATGGATGGAAGAGAAACATAAGGAATTGAGAGATATAAAAATAATGACTTAAAAAATAAAAAGTTGCTTAATAAACAAAACCAAGATAAATTCAAACGATCACACAACAACAGTGGGATAAGGGGAAAAAGAAAAAAAAGAAAGAAAGAAAAGAAGAAAACACACACACACACACACACACACACACGCACGCACACAAAAACAAACGAAAAAACCTCTTGTTGGTTTCTAACTGGCTAAACCAGTTTTTCTGCTTTTGCCAGCTCAAGCAGGCTTAGGGGCGGTTAGAATGCTTTTCACCCTTCTCAGACAGAACTCAGTCAGTCTCAGGGCTGGCCACCCACCTTTCCCAGAAACAATAGCTGTCTGGGCTCAGGGTGCAAGCTCCAGAGATGGCAAGGGGTCGCACCCCTCCCCCAACTTTGCCACCACAGGCTCTACGTTATCGGGAAGCACCCGTCTCTGCTCTGGTGTCACGGTGCACCCTCTGGGGTTTGGGAGGGGTCATGCACTTCCCCTTGCTACTGCTGTGGGTCCCAGGAACCTGTGAAGCACTGTGTCTTTTCTGGGTTTACTGTTTGAGAATCAGGTATCCCGGCGGGGCATGTGCCCGCTCAAAATCACCCCAGCTCCAGAAGCCCTTCCCTTGTTCACGGCTGTGGTGTCTCAGTCTTCCCCAGAACCACACATTCACCGGGTTAGGGGCACAGGCAACCACGGCAAGGCCTCCCTTGGTCCAGCAGACTGGGGTACTCACTGTTCCCGGGGAAGTTCGTGGGTGCCCACAACTCTTGCACTCCTGCTTCTCAAACCTTGTTGTCTGGTGAGAGAGTGGCGACTCCGCTCTCCCGGGTGCCCCGAGACAGACCAAGGAGCACTGGCCTGCTCTCCACACCTATCCCAGGGCCCTTATTATCCTGAAGCAGTCCTCTTACCGTCCATTCATTCAATGTCTGGATAACTTTTGATGTCCTATTTTCATAAATGTTGCGATATTGGTGATCTCTTGCTCTGTTCCTCCTCAGATCAGCCAAATTCTCCCCCGTGCACTGGGGAAGGGGATCACAATTCTTCCAACAAGGCCGCCATCTTCCTGAATCCGAATTAACTTTCATTTACATAGTTTATTTTCATATTTTTAAAAAATATTGCACAAGAAAGAGTATAAGTGATGCTTTATACCAACACAGAGGACGAGATGTGGAAGATTTAGAGAATTATTTCACCAAACAACTCTTGCTCATATCCTCAGCTATGGTTAAAAGATAAACACATGAATAAAAAAAATACAAATATACATTGCCCTTGACATGCACAAACCACCCCTCTTAGCTAATGTAGCCTAAATCACCAATTACGCACCATTTTAAAAGTATGTGTTGATATACTTTTGGTAAATGTAGAGAGTGAGCACATGTCACCAGTTGTGTTGGACGTGAAATGAGTGTTATTTTACCCTGTTTCTATTTGTTTGAATCCTCTGAGGTATTGAATTCTCATACCCAAATGGCTCCGTAAAAGGTACATCTTTACATTGTCACATCACCCTGAGGAGCCCCTTCACTATCTACAGGCCTGAATATACTATATCACCCACCTATACTTGCTAGTTGTTAGCCAGACTAAATGAAGATTTGGGTTTGCAATGAAAATGTGATATCCTAGTGTGTGATGAACCTAAGCAAACAGAAAATGTGACAGATTGGGCTGCTACTAGAAAAAGGTCATTTGATTTAAAGTGTTTCCATTAAATAAGATAGTATGAGTGAGGGCAGGGTGTGACTCATCTTTTAGAGTATTTCATGCCTGAGAAATTGGAACATATAGATGTTGCAATTACCAGTTTAAGGATAGCATCAATCCATTGTATTATCTTTTCAGCCTGGCTTTCATGAAGGTTAGGAAGCATATTTTACAAGTTTTGACTTACTATCACAAATAATACCTGGAAATCAGTGTAATGCAAATAATTATGAAGTAAAATGTCAGGGTATCTTTGGAGAGCTTGCTCACAAATGAATTCATTCTCTGGAAGTAAAATTTCTTCTAACAAATTTATTCCCTCTGGTTGCTTTAATTAGACACTTAATATATACCTGGTAAATTGCTGTTTCTCACAGTAGAAAGTATGGTGTTTAAGAAAAAACTGCTTTATGATTAGTTGTGATTATGAGGAGCTCTTTACTGATACAATGAGAAGTCTTCTGTTGATGAGCTTGATCCAGGTCAAGTTTTGAAAACAC
This sequence comes from Tonatia bakeri, assembly GCA_004024845.1. Taxonomy (NCBI): domain Eukaryota; kingdom Metazoa; phylum Chordata; class Mammalia; order Chiroptera; family Phyllostomidae; genus Tonatia; species Tonatia bakeri. The sequence goes on from PVIA01004740.1 coordinate 39,501, forward strand.
ATTCCCTGTAAGAACAGCAAGGAGTTGATTGATTCTAAACACTAACTAAATACGATTGCTGATGTCATGTTGGGATTTATTCATCTCATTTGCGTCTAAGAAATTTGTGGTCAGGGACTACATTTAAAAACAGAAAATCAAATAAGTACTAATTATTGTAAGTACCTCCTGGGTTCATGCAATTTAAGTAAATAGCAATCATGTTTATTTATTGTTGGATTGCGTTCTCCATAATTTTCATAAAATCCACTAATCCCTGTTAGGATGTATAAATGATTCAAGACAATATTTTATCAAGAATTGCTGAACTTCTTTATATTTCCCTTTGATTTTACAGCAAAATATATATATTTCTTTCTTTACAGTAAATTGAGCAATGATCGAACCTGCATAAACTCCAGTTCCTTGAAGAATATCTCAGTGATTTAGTCAACATAGTGCTGTGGTTGGGGGAATCTGATGGTAGGTGTACTTTTGACATCAATTTCAAAATATCTTACCCCAAAGCTTACATGTTCCACTGTGGTAGGGTGAATGTTGAAAGCTTTTCTATAAAGGAACCATGTTTCTTTTTATAATAGGGCTTCCAATAGTATAATCAAAATTTGGGGGAATTTTTTAAAGAAAAATAAAATGTTATAAAATATATTTTTGACACCCTGACTAGTGTGGCTCAGTGGGTTGGGTGTCATCCCACAAACTGAAAGGTCACTGGTTCAATTCCAAGTAGGGGCAAATGCATGGGTTGTGGGCCAGGTCCCCAATTGGGGGCATTCAAGAAGCAGCAAATCAATATTTCTCTTGCACATAGATGTTTCTCTCCTTCTCTCCTTCCTTTCCTCTCTAAAAATAAATAAATAAAATCTTTAAATATATATATACATATATCTTTTTATATACATATATCTTTGTTGATTATTGATTTTATACAGAAAACTATGGGACATGAAGCCATATGCAAAATATTATTGTAAGATATTGTTATAAAATACTAAGGAATAAAGAAGTATCATTCCCAAAAATCTTCTGAATATTATATAAATAATTTTGCTATTAGATAATCAATACCTCTGGATGTTTCTGGGCTTCATTACAAAGAACTCAAACTGGAATACTCTTGAATCTTCACTCTGGACCTTCTATTCTGTAATGCAAGAAATTGATGATGTACTGAAATGCAGAGAAGAGAGAGGATACATATCCAGAATTTCTTTTGACTCTAAACACTCAATGCTACATAGATAAGTATAATTAGAAAAACATTTCCTTTAATCTTCGGGTCACATATAATTGTTCTTATACTAGATGAGTTTTGGGGAGGAAACAATACATGGAAAATAGAGTAGGACTGAAGGAAATTAGTGGAGGGCTTCCTTTTAAGTTATTTACTCAAGATTATCAGAGTGAGTCCTGACTGATGTGACTCAGTGGATTGAGCACTGGCCTGCAAACCGAAGGGTCACAAGTTTGAATCCCTGTCAGGGCACATGCCTGGGCTGTGGGCTAGGTCCCCAGTAGAGGGGTACATGAGAGGCAACCACAGATTGATGTTTCTCTCCCTCTTTCTTCCTCCCTTCCTCTTTCTCTAAAAATAAATACATATTTTTTAAAAAAAGATTGACTCAGTTTGATCATTAGAATTCCACAAAATAAGAGTGTTAGGAATAAATGGTATAACTCTACCATACAAGTCAATCGAATTTTTTGCGAAATTTCATCTCCAAATGATGTTTTGTGCTAGTGAGCAATGCTTTTTTCACCCTAATAAACATAAAATCTCATCAAAATCTTAGTTTTATATTCAGTAGATACTTCCAGATTGTTTTACAATGCTTGTTCTCTTGAAATATGACACATTTAATTATTTTGTTTTCTATATTCTCATTCTTTTAGATTGAAGGTCATTTATGACATCAATTCTAATAAACTAATTGACATCAAATTTTGCACATGACTCAAAATAATTTTCTTTATTTTTAATGTATTTTTTAGAGAGGGGAAGGTGGGGAGAAAGAGAGGAAGGGAAACATTAGTCAGCTGCCCCCCATGCATGCCCTGACCTGGGACAGAACCCACAACCTAGGCATATGCCCTGGCCAGGAATTGAACCAGAAACCTTTTGCTTTGTGGCACAATACCTGACCAACTGAGCCACACTGATCAGGGCTGATTCCAACAAACAAAAGCTCTGGACTGGATGACTTCACAGGCAAATTTTACCAGACATTCTGAGAACAACTAACACTTCTCTTTCTCAAACTATTTCAAAAAGTTTAAGAGGAGGGAAGACTCCCAAACTCATTTTACAAGGTTAGTATTATCCTTATTCCAAAACCAAATAAAGGAATTACAAAAAAAAGAAAATTATAGGCCAATATCCCTGATGAATGTAGATGTTAAAATCCTCAACACAATATTATCAAACCAAATACAGCAATACATAAAAAATATCATACGCCATGATCAAATGGGATTTATTCTGGGATGAAAGTTGGTACAACATCTTTAATCAATAAATGTAATACACCACATAAACAAAATGGATAAAAACCACTTGATCATATGAATAGATGCCAAAAAAAAACATCTAATAAAATCCAGCACCCAGTTATGATAAAAACTTTGAACAAAGTGGGAATGGAGGGAACATACCTAAATATAATAAAGGCCATCTATGACAAATCCACTACCAATATAATATTCAATGGGCAAAAACTATGAACATTCCTCCTAAGATTGGGAACAAGACAGGGATGTCTGCTTTTACCTCTCTTATTCAACATAATACCGAGTGTCCCAGTAATAGCAATCAGACAAGAAGAAGAAATTAAAGGCATTCAAATTGTTAAAGAGAAAGTACAGCTGTCTTTGTTGACATGCCACTGAGCATAGAGAACCCAAAAGATTCCACCAAACTACAAGAACTGATAAATGCATCCAATAAAGTAGCAGGACACAAAATCAATATTCAGAGATCAGTTGCATCTTCACATGCCAATAATGAACTATTGGAAAGGGAAATTAAGAAAACAATCTCATTCACAATTGCTTCAAAAAGAATAACATACCTAGAAATAAACCTAACCAAAAAAGATAAAGACCAATACTCAGAAAATTATAAGAAACTGAAGAGTATACAAATAAGTGGAAGCACATACCATGTTCATGGATAAGAATGAACATCATTAAAATGTACATACTACTCAAAACAATCTATAGTACAATTCCTATCTAGATACTAATGATGTTACTTTGTGAAACTAGACAAAATATTTCAAAAATTTGTATGGAACCACACTGTAACTGTGATCCCGAGGAAGAAGAACAAAGTTGGAGTTATCATGCTACCTAATATGATATTATACTATAAGTTTACAGTAATCAAAACAGCATGGTACCAGCATAAAAACAGACACATAGATCAATAGAACAGAATAGAGATAAATCCATTGCTATATAGTCAATAAATATTTGAGAGAGGAAGCAAGCACAATTTCTCTCTCAAATAGGCTAAAGATAGTTTATTCAATAAATGGTGTTGGGAAAATTTGACAGATACAAGCAGAAAAATGAAATGACTACTTTCTTATGCCACACACAAGAATAAATTCAAAATGGATTAAAGACTTAGATATTAGACCTGGTTACCCTGAGAGCTGAGAAAGATAAGTTTCAGCAACTTATATTCTGTCCACAGCCTCCAGGTATATCACAGCATGCTGGTTCGTAATCTTGGCTATAGAAAATCATTTCTGAACAAATTAATTTTTCCTTTATTTTCAGAAATGTTAAAACCCACTTTATTGTTGTTATTGCTATTTTTGTTTATGGCAACATATTCTTTTTAAAGATATTTTATTGATTATAATATTACAGCTGTCCCATTACTCCCCTTTATGTCCCATTACTCCTCCATCCTGCACACCCTCCCCCACTCACATTACCCCCCTCTAGTTCATGTCCATGTGTCATAAGTTCTTTAGCTTCTACACTTCCCATACTATTCTTGCCCTCCCCCTGTCTATTTTCTACCTACCATCTATACTACTTATTCTCTATATCTTTTCCCCCTCTCTCCTCCTCCCACTCCCTTGTTGATAACCCTCCATATGATCTCCATTTCTGTGGGTCTGTTCCTGTTTTGTTTGCTTAGTTTGTTTTTGTTTTAGGTGTGGTTGTTAATAATTGTGAGTTTGCTGTCATTCTACTATACATGTTTTTTTATCTTCTTTTTCTTAGATGAGTCCCTTTAACATTTCATAAAATAAGGGCTTGGTGATGATGAACTCCTTTAACTTGACCTTCTCTGAGAAGCACTTTATCTGCCCTTCCATTCTAAATGAAAGCTTTTCTGAATAGAGCAGTCTTGGATGGAGGTCCTTGCCTTTCATAAGTGGGAATATTTCTTTCCATCCCCTTCTTGCCTGCAAGGCCTCTTTTGAGAAATCAGCTGACAGTCTGATGGGAACTCCTTTGTAGGTTACTATCTCCTTATCTCTTGCTGCTTCTAGGATTCTCTCCTTCATTTTTACCTTGGCTAATGTAATTATGATGAGTGGACCAGAAAGAAGAAAAAACAACCACACAGAAAAGAATGAAGAAATAAGAATTCATAAAAACGAGGAGAGGCTTAGGAACCTCCAGGACATCTTTAAACATTCCAACATCCAAATTATAGGGGTACTAGAAGGAAAAGAGGAAGAGCAACAAGTGAAAACTTGTTTGCAAATAATTAAAGGAGAACTTCCCCAATCTGGCAAAGGAAATAGACTTCCAGGAAGTCCAGGAAGCAACATATTCTTAAAACAATCCATCAGAGTAGGTGCTTGCTCATAAATAAATTATGTATTCTCAGCCCACTGTCTACCATCCCTAGTTATAGTGCTATATACATCTGTTGGGAACCACCCTGCCTGGTATCAGAAGCTGTAACCCCTGTAAGGCTAAGGCTGAGGGAACGACCTTAGACCATAAGCCAGCAAGGAGACAAAAGTTTATCTCCCTGGCAGGAGCACCACTTCTGCTCCTTTTACTTCACCCTGCCTGGCCCCCAATGCTTGGTCAGTTAGCCAATGATGGGTAAGATTCCCCAAGGGAGGAACGACCTAAGACAGGCATGATCATGTGGGAGGCCCCCAAGGAAGGACTTTGGGGGCCACAGCAAAAGAGGGTGATGGACCCTCACACCTCGGCTTTGACAAAGCCTGAGTCCTCATTGTCTGCGAGAAATCTAATCTCCTGGCTGCCTTACTTCCCTTGCTCCACCTAAGCCTGAAACAATGACAGAGGGTGGTGCAGCCCTGTGCTGGAAAGGGTGGGATCCCAGGGCAATCAAGCCTAAGAAAGAATATGTAAAATCCTGTGAAACCTGCTTTGTTTAGAATGCTGTCAATTAACTGATAAGGGTCCAAACAAGAAGTAAGTTTGTTCCTCAGAGTTTTACAGCTCTTTAGCTATCTGACCCTGACTCAAAATAGGCCCTCAGAGTTTTTTGTTATTTATTGTTTGATCCTTACTTCCTGGCAATGACTAACAAGCTTTACCTGAATTCTTGTGTAAATGAACCCAATAAAAGCCCATTGAGGAAAAAGTTCTTGGTCCTTCTCCTTTGAGAGATTGGCCACCTTTCCTCCCCAAGCAGATCATGTCTTGGTAGACTTATTCTCATCTGTGGTGGACGGGGGACCCTGCGGGCAGAACCCCACCCCCCCACATCAAGGCACTTTCCACTAGAGAGAGTGGCCATTTCGTACTCATTTCCCCACAGGACTCGGTTGTCCATGTGTATATTTTTCTCGTGTTTCAACAAGCATCTGCAGCCGTGATGGATACCGCTTGCCCGGTATCCGTCCACAATACATCTGCAGTGCTATATAGTGGATATGTCCCCCAGAATGTGTTGTACCACTAGTGGTCACCCCTTTCCCTTTTGAGCTTTTCTTTTGTTATTTCTTCTTTCTTCCTTCCTTCCTACCCTCCTTCTCTCTCTCTCTCTCTCATGGAGAAATATAAAGTTGAAACTTGTTAAATTGGATGTTGAAAGAGAGCCACTGAAGTTTGAGACAGGAAGGGGTAGCACTTACCCCTTCAAAATCTGAGCCTTTCATGGAAAGATGACTCTTTTGTATTTTAGATGAAATAAATTAGATGGTTCTAAACAGATAATATAAAGTGAAGAGGCATTTAGTATTTTTCCTCATATCATGCATGATATGCATTCACACCTTGATGCATAAATGTTTCTAACTGGGCACCCTACTTTGCCTAAAATTAAACAAAAAACTACTATTATCTAATGTTTTGTATAGAAAAATTCTTGAAGGGTTTTAAAGAATTTCAAATTTGTCACTATTTTGAAAGAACCCAAAATTACACTTGAATTGTATCATAATTTACAAAGTATTAAATGAAGTATTTTAAAATCAAAATTCAGCATTGCTACTTTTACAGTCTGTCATAATCAGATTAATAGTAGAAAATTAAATGATTGTGCTTTATGTTCCATTTAAATTTTATGAAGGTTTTAAATATCTCATTAGAATTGGGGAAGATAATCTTTTAACAGAGAAAGAGAAGTTGTAATTATTTCATGGTGTGCATTCATTCAAACATAGCTGAATTAAGCTATTTCTCTGGACAAAGCAGTGCACATAATATCCTGGTATAGTATCAGAATAAATATGTAAAGTCAAAAGATAAATATAATATGGATTTTATATTAATCTTATGGGTTAATATAAATTTGGATTTTTTCTTAATATTAATGTTTATTTGAGGAGACTAAACAAATACACACAAAGAATTCATAACCATATTGTGACAGGACATAGCTGAGCAGTAACCATTCTTAGAACAGCAGCCATTCTCAGATAAGCAGTTATCTCAAGTTCACACACTAACCCCCGCTTTCTGCTTCTATAAGCCCACTTCCAGCAGCTGCACTCCTTCCCCCTCCTCCTTCTGCCTTTGTAACAAGAATATAAGCAAGCCCGAGCCTAAGCTCGGAGCCCAGAATTTGGAGACTAACTCCTCTGGGTCCACATGCATGAATAAAACTCCACTTTGTAAACCCCGAAGTTGTCTGAGTTGCTTTTCTGTAACAATATAAGGTTAGAAGGGAAACTCCAAGGCAAGGATTTTAGCTGTTTTAATTCCTAATGAAATAATTGTTCTGAGAAGAAAAGATGATTGTTGACCAAAGGTGTCTTTCTAAGAAGCAATGAAAGAAAAAGAACTCATGGACACAGACAACAGTGTGGTGCTTGCAGTGGGGTGGGGAAGTGGGTGGGTAGACATGAAAGAGGGTAAATAAATAAATAGTAAAATAAATTTCTGTGCAGTGCATAGAAAAAAAATTCATTTTGAATGGGAGAAGATGGTAGAGGCAACCCAATGAGAAAGTTAGACTGATGTGAGAAAAACAGAATTTTGAAAACTCATTTGTAAACTTGATGTAGATGTAGAAGCAAGAGTGGGAATTAGGATACAAATTGACCATGAATGAATGAATCTTGTTGGAAATGAATAATAACTAGTGTTGGTTTCATGAAGCTTACTCTGTTTTTTGAGAGAATAAACCCAAGTTCCAAATAAAGAAAAATGTGGACTTGATGTGTCTACCATCTGTAGAGAAAGCAAATTATTTGTTCAAACAAATAATTTTGCATTTGAACTTTTCTTCCATATCTACTTTAATGTGATATTTATAAATTTCTCACCTTCTATTTGATTCTCTTTTCTGAGGTGTTTGTCTACTAAGTATATATTTTTTACCCCCCAAATATATTCTTAATGCCTAAATAGGTTGAAATAAGAAGAACTCAAAAGATAGTCTAGCTCCACAATTCATTCTGTGTCTCTGTAGTTTCACATACAAATGGTGTGCCATGTTTTCAGTTGCATTAATTAAGCCCCTCTTTTATAAATGTTTCCATTTTTCCTATTTGCCTCCTTCTAATTAAATTAGTTCTTGACCTTGTTGTTGGCTTTCTTTGTGAGTTCCTTTATACAGTATAACTTTTCCTATGTTCTGAAACCTTATCAAACCACAATAGTCTGTTTGTTAGTACCTAGGAGATTATCTTCTCTTCTAGAAATATTGCACTCTCTACTTTGTGTAGTATAGTTCTTCAGTGCTCACTTTACTTGCCAGAAATACTGAAACTATGGGAAACCTGATATTTTATTCTTCAAAGTGCAATCAGTAAGGCCAAGATCATAAACAGTTAGAGAAAACAGGTTTACTGGTCTTTAGAACTTTTTAAAAATTATGGGACACAAGATGGACAAAGAAAAATGATTAGAGAACCTGGAAAAATTAAATAGTGCTGGATATTGCACTTGGTGAGGACAAGAAGCCCAGAATGGAGCAAGTATGTCAGATGAAGTAAAGGATGGACAGTTCACATGCTACAGAAAGTCTCTTGCACTGTGTAAGTAAGTAATGCTGTTGTTCGTGACTGGATCTTGTGGAAGAACATTCCGCTAAATCTCTCTTCAAAATGGCTGCCATTTTCAGGTAGCTGGTATTATGCTGAGTGTGGCCACAGCTCTGAGAGAGATCATTTTGAAAGACAAAATCTCATGTAAGCAAGTGGCCCATGTAGCACTGCCCATTCCCTAAATAGCATTGTCAGTGATGAGAGACTCTTTAGCAGAATCCAGAAAGAGAAAAAAATGCTTTGGTTTCCTTATTTCTATTATCTTTATTTCTTCTTAAAGTTTTTTTTTTCTTTTAATGTAGATATAGATTCTCTTCTCTGAAGTATTTGCCTACTGAATATGTTCTTTTAATTTTGAATCAATGAACCATTCCCAAAATCAGTTAAAAGTTTAAAAAATATGATTGAGAAGGAATGATGGTTGAAGGCAGATATAATGAGAGTGTACATTAAATAATTTCAGAAAATAATAATTGTAGAGGGTGAAAATATTTGAACAGCCTGAAATTCATAGGCTATTTTAGTATTTTATCTTTCATTTATTGTCAGCTTACAGTCTTTTTTATAGATATTTGCCTGTAATTTGCATTAAATGTTAAATCTTCTATTTTTGTTATACATATATTTCTTTACTCTTTTTTTATATTTTATTTCATTCTTCCATCAATGCATTATTTGTATTACCTTTTGATAATTTCTAAACTAGGAAAAATTAATATTATCTACTTCTATAATTTCCTCCTATTTCCTTTCCTTTTGAGCTTATGTATAAATTTTTTGTTTAAAACGTATTTTTCTCATTATTTTATTTTATTTTATTTGCGATTTTAAATGTTTATCCCTGGTGATTTTTTTCTTCATGGGGGAGTAAATTAAGTGACAGTCTATAAAGAGAAGGCTTTGATTTAATGTGAAAACATTGTTTTCTAAAATATATAAATACATTAAAAATTATAAATATCATTCCACACATTCTCTTGATACCAAAAGCATGAATATTACAATGATAAGAGTTACACACAATCATATGTTATATAACTATTCTGGCAAATGAGTATTTTTGACTAAGCTACTCCAATCTTAAGTTTCTGTCTCATGGATCCTATAAAAAGGGCAAGTCCTATTGCAAACAAATATCCTCTTTTTAATAAATTAATGCTAAATCTCTTAACTCCTTGGGGATGTAGTTTGATCAGAAAGGAAATTGGCCTTGTTTATTGCCTTTCTTTCTTTGCTGTTCTGAGTGGATTTTTCTGCTTGTGAAAATGAGGTACTGGCAGGCACTGGAATGAAAATAAGGAGGATATTGGGTCCATTTCCTCCTCTGACTCTGCCAATTGAACTCTTATAAGTAAACTTCCTGCTCCACACTTGAGCCTCTCCTGTGCAGAAAATTAGGACAACATCTGAGGAGGTCTAGGACAAGGACAACTGTCCACTAGGGACCAAGCTACAATTGGTAAACCAATTTTCACTTGTGAACAATGCCAGAATCAACCCATATGTCTCCCATGGTGAAGCACTGTAGTGCGTCATTAACCCACTGTGCCACTTAGCAGCTTCTCTCCTCTTGCTGTCTTGTGAATTAACATCTCAGCTGCCACCACACCAGACCCTGCATTTATTTCTGCTAGGAGTGCTGCTGAATGAATAGCAGTTCTCTGTAAGAAGTGATCAGGGCACAGCACTTTCAAATTTTCAACTGAAAGCAATAGCGATTTGCCATTCAGTCCTATCTTATCATCATCATTAGGTTGGGAAATCACAATTTGAAGGCTCATTGTAATGTGCTGTCAACCTGATATCTTGTAATTTTAATATGTCTGTGGTTAATAATTAATCGCTTTAACTCAGTAGGTGGGATCTGAATTTGGCTCCAAAACAGAAATCCCTCTGAGCGGAAATATTCTTTGAGACTCCAACATCTTACGGAGTTCCCCCTCAATCAACCTCCTTGTCTTCTTATTTAAATGATCTGCCATATAATGAAATCTGGATCAAAAGCTCCAAGCTTAAAATATACAACAAAAAAAGCTGCTTCTGGGTGAAGAGTTTGGATCTAAATCAAAACGTTTCTGTGCTCTGGTCATTATCACATGCAGTTAACTGCTGGGAAATACTGATGTTCAAAAGATTTTGGGGAAAAAGGCACCTGCTTTCTCACGCTGGTTTATGTTTGTTGCCTTGATAAAAATGCAAGGCAGCATATGCAGAAATTGTGCAGGAGCATTATTCACATGGTAATTTCTTTGTATTTGAATAATTTCTTTTCAGGTGCTGGACTGAATGCCGGACTGGACAGATTTGAGCATCTCCATGCCTTAAGTTCTTCTATGACCATATTTTAGTGGGCGGTTCTTTTCTTTCTTTCTTTTTTTTTTTTTTGATCAAAGAAAACCACTTTGTCAAGTCTTCAGAATAAAGATGCTGCTGCTTGTTTTTCCTGGATCACAAGCCATAATGTAAAAAGGTTTCTCATTTGATCTGATGAATATTACTGGCAATATAGCCAGGGTATAAACTGTCTAATTCTTTCTCTCTCGCAGTCAAAATGTTTGGTTTAATGCATTTAACAGGAGGAAGAATATTTGGGTATATTTAAGGATGCCTACCTTAAATCAAGCTGATGGTAAATTTGAATGATACTTCCCATTGTGAGCTCCAATTATACTCTGCATTTCCATAATATTAGGTACACTGGCTGCTTGTTGTAACAATCTTAACTTGCCTGATGTTGAAATTTAGAAATGCTAAGCATTATTCTATCTGTCAAGTGAAGTTCAAGATTTTTCAGAAGTTATTCTGGGAGTACACAAAATTCTTTAGAAAATCTGAGTCATATTAAAAACAAGGAAAATGTATGTGTAAAAGTCTGTGAGATATGTATCAGCAGATATGGCCTGAAGGCTTAATCTCATATTCAGTTGTAATCAAGTTCTAGTGACTTGATTGGAGCTTCACATTGAGAAGGATGGAGATAGGTTCTGACCAATCTCTGAACGTCTAGGGCCTTTGATAAATCATAAATGTTTGCCATTGGGCAGAAGTTGGGAATATCACATTTATGCTGCACAAACCTCCACTCTGACCATAGGAAACCACTTATGATTGGACTTGTGGTGATTTGCACATGGTAGCCAGCTGGTAAATACAGCATTTCGAAATTTACATACTTGTTGGTTTTTCTTAAATTAATATCTCCTTTCAGATAAGTCTTCTCAAGTCCCAAAGATCTTTAGATATAGCCAAATTGTTCTTTTTTTCTGCAAGAGGCACCTTTATGACTATGTTTATAGTCTTAAAATATAATCATACTAAAGTATTTGGTTTTAAAAAATCTATGTAAGGCTTAATGTTTGATGCTATTAATTCTTAGCTAACTTGCCAACTAATAAAATATAAGACCAGTAAGGCAGTGGATTTGTTTCTACTAGGGGATCAAAATCAAAACTCAATGCTTTAATTAAAGAAATGTTCAATGGAATATATAAGAAGTGGTGAATTGGAGTTGGCTTAGACCAACATGTGAGAGCTGGTTGTTAAATTCTCAGTACTCTTTTGAGCAAGTTGTTAAAAACATTATTAAAAATTAAATTGTATAAACTTATGGCTAACTAAATAATCTTAAAAATGAAAGGAGTACATTCTTAAAATTCATCAATTTCTAATTATTTCACTACAGTTTCCTATCATCTATGCTATTGAAGTAATTTACCTACATGGTGAAAATAGTATAGGTAGTATGTTAATGTGTATTTATTCCCAGCTTTGCCTTTAGTGATATCATGTTGGTGGCTTGGAATTTGCATGGTGGGGACATCTACATCACAGAAATTGACAAACACTAAAATAAGAGCATGATTTATTATGTTTTCTAGACCAAAGATCAACAAACTTTTATGTAAAAAGCCTGATAATAAATATTTAAGGCTTATTGGCTATAGAGTCTGTCTTTGTTGCAACTACTCCAGCTTGCTATTGTGTCAAAGCTTATAAACCATAATGAATGGATGTGGCCATGTTCCAATAAAAGTGTATGTATAAAACTGGGCAGTCAGCCCTCTGGACATAGACTAAAGAAAGTAACAGAAAAGAGTTCCTGTATTTTTTAGGGTATAATGTGCATCCATGTTTTTGGCCCAAACTTTCAGGAAAAAAATCTTTCATTTTAATTTTTAATTCAATTATTTATTTACATTTAGATACTTGCTTTTTGTATTATAAAGGACTTTTACCATTTAATTTTGAACATATTATGGTACAAGAAATTGTATGTAATAAATAATTACAAAACACAAAAACAGATACAAGGTATTTTAGGTACTACCCATGTATGATGCTTATCTGTATTTTTTCCTCAAAAATATGGGCAAAAAGTGTGCATTATACACAGCAAATTATAGTAATTCTGCAGATTAGACATAATAGTGTGCCATATTTGCAGTGGAAAATATTATGTAGCAAAAACTTTCAAGAAATTCTTTTAGTATTTGAAAAATATTATCTCATTAAATACATAGGTCAAAATGACTCTTAAGCAAATTGCAATAACCTGACGCTAGCCAAAGAACGGAAATATGGAAATCATTAAAAACAATGCAGTAGATAGAAATGCATCCTATTGGCTTACATCCATGAGTTTATAACAATACTAAAATAGGTAGGTGACCTCTAAGGATATTAGGGAACCAATTGATTATTTTAAAAACTCTCATGTAAGAGCCAATAATCAAGAATTTTTCTAATTTTTCTATATGAACTATATTTTAGGGTGGGAAATTAATTTATAAGGTGATATTTTCATCTAAGGAATTATTTAAGCTAATAAATTAAGAAGAAATGGTAGAATGTCAAGATTTGTAACTCCTATTAAATTAATGGGTCTAGGCCTTTATTAGAACTATCTGAAACATATCACAGGGAGAGACAACAGATACTATGTAACTTCTGAATTGATTATTTATTCAATTCCAGTCACCCAAATAATCAAACCTGAACATGATCAAACCACAGATCTAACTATCAACTTATAAAAAGAAAAGGGACAGAAGGTATTAAACACACCATGGTTATACAATTAGCAAAAATTCTGTAAAAAAAAAAAAATTCTGTAAGATGAATAATTCAAGTTCTGCAATAATAAAAAAATGTAAAGAAATATGATCAGATGGATGGAAAACTATAAAATTAAAATATTTAAAAAAATAAATCATCCAATTTCAAAGTTGTGATAGTGATTATATCCCAATTCAAGCAAACAAATTTGGGAAATGTGAACAATGAGTCAATTATTTAATTGAATAATTCTTCATTCAATTATAAAGAATTATAGTTATTAATTTTAGGTGTTCTAATGAAGTCTTGATAAAAATAGGTTCCTATTATCTAGAGATAAATGTTGAAATGTTTACAAATTAAATAAAATGATATAGACAATATAATATATATATATATATATGTTGTTTTAAAGTAATCAAAGAGAAGGAAAGAGTATAAGTAAATAATGAATGATGACAGACCTTATAACTGGATGGTCAATGTGTAAGCATTTATTATAATATTTCCTCTACTTTGTCTGTGTTTGAAATATTGTATAATAAAACGTAGAATGTAAAATTGTATAAATAAGTAGAATGCTGACTCTAACGTTGCAGTAGATTTAGACTTCCTACAGCTCTTTGATCCCGAAAATCAATTTCCTTTTTGTTTGCATTTTTAATTGTTGTTCAAGTACAGTTGTCTCTATTTATCCACCACCACTTTTCCCTGCCTCACCCACCCCACCTCCCACCCCCAATCCCTCCCTCACTTTGGCTTTGTCTATGGGTCCTTTATACATGTTCCTTGGTGAACTTCCCCTGTCTTTCCCCCATTATCACCTTTCCCTTTCCCCTCTGGTTACTGTCAATTTGTTCTTTACTTCAATATCTGCTTATATTTTGCTTGCTTATTTGTTTTGTTGATTAGGTTCTAATTATAAGTCATATGGTAGGTCACGTCTTTCACCGCTTTGCTTATTTCACTTAGCGTAATGCTCTCGAGTTCTATCCATGCTATTGTGAAGGGTAGGAGCTCCTTCTTTCTTTCTGCGGTGTAGAATTCCATTGTGTAAATGTACCATATATTTTTTTATCCACTCATTTGCTGATGGGCACTTAGGTTACTTCCAGCACTTGGCTCTTATGAATTGTGCTGCAATGAACATTGGAGTGCATAGGCTCTTTTGGACTGGTGTTTCAGGGTTCTTAGGGTATAATCCCAGCAGTGGAGTTGCTGGGTCAAAAGGCAATTCCATTTTTAGTTTTTTTAAGGAAATTCCATACTGTTTTCCACAGTGGCTGCACCAGTCTGCGTTCCTACCAACAGTGCACTGGGGTTCCCTTTTCTCCACAACTTCTTCAGCCCTTGTTATTTGTTGATTGTGTATGACGGCCATTCTGACTCATATGAAGTGGTATCTTGTTGTAGTTTTAATTTGCATCTCTCTGATGACTAGTGATGCTGAGCATCTTTTCATATGTCTCTGGACCTTCTGTATGTCCTCCTTGGGGAGGTGTCCATTGAAGTCCTTTGCCCTTTTTTAATTGGGTTGTTTGTCTTCCTGGAGTGGAGTCATGTGAGTTCTTTATATGTTTTGGAGATCAAACCCTTGTCTGAGGTATCATTGACAAAAATACTTTTCCATACTGTTGGTTTCCTTTTCATTTTGCTGCTGTCTCCTTAGGCCATGAAGAAGCTTTTTAATTTGATGAAGTTCCATTCATTTATTGTTTTCCTTATGTCCATTGCTCTAGGGGATGTATCAGTGAAAATAAATCCTGCATGGAATATCTGAGATTTTCCTCCCTATGTTCTCCTCTAGGACTTTCACGGAGAATGACTTTTCTTAAACTACTGTGGTAACTTTGTCAATAAAGTTCAAACCAGGTCACAAGACACATCTCTAGTTCACTCATTCTTTTTTTTTTCAAAAACTGTTCAATACCTATCCTCTTTCCTCAGAACCTCCTTTCCTATGCTCACTCACAGCTTATAACATTTAAAGCAGTCCAGAGTGAATTCCTATTGCTATCCATCACCATATCCTCCCCCAACCAGAGCCTGTATCTCAAGGCTCTTCCTTCCATGCTTCTCTCTACATACAGCCTGTACAACCTATGGACTAGGTACCAACCACTTTATGTCTACCCAGAGATGGTTTCCCATCGGCTCTCCTCTCCTGTATCATTACATTCCCTTTCTTCTTAATTATATTTGTGCTATTATTCTCTCATCTGAAATAAGAATTTCCCTTAACCATACTAACTCTGCTGGCTAACATCACATTTCTTTTCTCCCCTTTAAAGTAAAACTTTTAAAAGAGATGTCTCTGTGTGCTGTCTCCAATTTTAATTTCCCATAATATTCTAAAGCTACTTAAACTGAGCTTTTGACCCCTGTAGGCCACCAAAAATTGATACTGTTGAGCTGAGCCATTAACCTTCGTACTACTAGACTAATGGTCAGTTTTGAGTTCTCATATTATGTATTACTTGACCTCATAGCAGCATTTGACAGTGTTAATCCCTTCATCTTCCTTGATCTGATGGCCTCATTTGACTCCTAAGTCACCACATAATTTGCTTTTTTCTCCCATCTTATTCATTGCTCTTTTTCATTCTCCTTTGCTGGTTTGTCCTCATTACATGTGTATTTAATTATCATTGCTCTGCTTCTGGGCTTAATCCTTATCTGTGCCCTCTGAACTGCACTACCTACAACTTTCTCCAACTTACTTGATGGCAACTACATTCTAACTTCAGTCGTCTCCCTGCCCATATCTAATCCATCAGGAAATTCTGCGAGGTCTCCCTCCGGATATGACCACTTCCCACCATCTCCATGGCCACCTCTCTGGTTTGAGACACTATTATTTCTTACTTGAATTGCTGCAATACCCCCTCAGCTGGGCTCCCTGCTTCTATATTTGCTCCCTAGCCATCTCTTCTCAGCATAACAGCCCAAGTGCTCTTGAAAATGTGAGTCATATCATATCACTACTCTGTTCTGCATCCACCAATGTCTTTCCATTTTACTCAGATAAAAGGTCAGAGTTCTTAAAGATACTTAAAGATCCTACGTGAATGCCCTACAAACCCCTCATAACCACTCTGACCTTGTCTTCTAAACATCTCAGCAGTCCCCAGAACCCCTGAGCTCCTTCTAATTGCTATTTCCTTCCCATTTCTTCTACTGGTCTTGTTATTTCCTCCACCTGAAAAGTTCTTTCCTGAAATATATTGATTTGGGAAACTCCAACATCTCTTTTAAATCTTTGCATGAATTTTACTTTCTCAATAAAGTCTGGCTTGTTCCCTTTGTTATATACTGCTACCTGCACCCTGCTTTTCTAAACCTACACTCTTGGTCACCACTATCTGTTTTCCTTTTATGTTTTTTTGTACATAGCACTTGTCATTTTTATGCCTATTTTATAGTTTCTTATTTGTTCATTTTCTGTGCACTAAAATATGACAAAAAATTTTTTTGTCTGTTTTCTTCCTTATTTATCCTAAAAACCTATTAAAGTACTCCATACATAGTAGATAATCAACCATCATCTGTTGGATTGAATTTTAAAGGAAAAATATGCAATCAAAACTTAATAGCTGTATCTCTTTGCATGTACTCATCTTTATAGCAATGACCCAAATAAGCCGATAACTTGAAAAGTAATCTAAATTTTATTGAATAATTTATGTCTTTTTCCAGCAAAATTAAGTTTCTAAATTAAGAATTTAGTCATTTATTTAAAATATGTTTTTTGTGTACATGGAGTTTGGGATTCATGTAAAGAAGATCAAGAAAATATTAAATTATTGGGGAAGATCTGACCACAGAAAAATAAATTATGTCACATGTATTTGACAAGTAACAATATGTGGAGAATATCTTTATGATGTCTTTCAAAATGGAAGAACTAAAGAGTGAATTAGAGAAACAAGGATGAAATGAATCTCTAATGTCATGTCATCTGTCATCTTCACAATTTTTCTTGAGAAATCTCTGACTCCTATACTCCTTATGACTCAAAGTTTAGAAATTTGACATTTGCTTATAATATTACATCACAATTGTACTCATTAATTTATTTGAAAGCTTTTTTCAAACTCTTTACATTACATTATGTTGGAGAGTCCTATTTATTCTGCAATTACCTATTGTAAAAAGAATAAGGTCTCAGTGGGAAATATTTTGTCAACTTTAAATATAATAGTATTAAATGCAGGAATTATTTGGTATTCTAAATGCAGAGTAAAGCTTATTGGTTCAGAATACTAGCTCTCCAAAACTGAAAATGGAACCTCATAATAGCACTTTAACAATTTTAATTAAAGTTCTTCCACATGTTTTTCTCTAGTGGGATATTTTCCCCTTATAATCCTGGTAAAATGTGCAATTATCATCATTTGTTATCTCTTTGGAATATTGGTTAGAAAGCTCTAAACAGGATAACCACATTTAACCACATATAATTAGATCAAATGCACTCTACAAGATTTGTAGGATCCCCAGCTATTTAGCAAGCATGTGGTGAGCCAAGTTGAATCATAAATGAAGATACTCTTTGGTAACCACTGGGGCATTGTGGTCTGGGGATGGTTGTTCTGGCTTTGGCTCACCATACCTAAAATGTAGGAGAAGTGTTTATCTTCTGTGATTATACTTCCATCTTTATACCAAGTTATGGCTTACATTTTAAATTTCAAGCTCCTCTGGGATACTGTTGGTTTATCTTTTTCAAGGTTTGCCTTGAGAGCCCTGCATTTTATTGCCAATTAGGTAGATCTCCTAAATGGTAATATGAATGGAAAGAACAAAATTCTTAAAACATTAACCATAATAAATAGGTTTTATAAAAGTTTTAAATGCCGCTCTAGTTAATCAATTTGAACAAGACATTAAAGCTGTAAATAGCATTTTAAAGTAAACAGAGCTTTACACAAAGTGACAGTTAGAATTACATTTTCTGCTTCTGAGTGTGAGAAAATTAATGTAGCAAAAAAGTGCCTACTATTTAAAGATGTCTTGCTCCAGACATATTTAACAACTGAGATTTGCAGTGGGTAGACCACCGAAGTGTCTTGTCATTAAATTACGCACCGAACATTAGAAACAGATGTACTCCTGGAAGTCGTGCATGACAACATTGTTTTGCCATTCTCCAATGAAGACATTGCTAAGACTGAAAACAGAACTAACTCACAGGTCAACTGTCTTACCTTAATCATGGGGAAAGAGAGTGGTGAGTTTTGAGAAGGCCTAGAGATTTTTGTTGGCAATTTGATGTGACTTTGAAATGTTAATCCTTCACCTTTTTCCCCTAATAGCTAAGGAATTCACAGAATTATTCATTTTAAATATCACTCAAGCTTTAAAGTGTTTAGTTTTCAACATACCAATGCCATAAGTTACTTTGGCATATTGAGTCACAAGAGAAATCTTACCAAGCAAATTAAAAAATGAACTGGAAAAAAGTTATCCTTATTCTTTCTAGTCAGTAGAAAAATAGGTGTGTAACACACAGCTGTAGAAATGAAATGAACTGTAGAAAATAATTTTTAAAGAAAAGTAAAATTTGAGTAAAACATATTTATTGGGATGGAATTGAACAAAATAAATGTGTATGAAAGAAGAAGCTTTATTGCCCCAAATTTACTGCTATGGTTCACTTTAGACCAGTGGCACTATTATAAATTCTAATTTATTAACCATAAAAGTGATTTGTTGGTATTTTGAAAAAAAATAGTTGAAAATAAGATGTTAATTTAATATCAAGGTATCTCATCTCTGCAAGTTTTTTATAACAAAATTTTATGTTCTGGCGATTTTATAAAATATAGGTATACAGCTTCTAACCAGATTATAGAACATTACTCAGTAGTGTGTGGAATTAAAAGGCCTTAAAGGCTGAAGTTTAAAATTCATCGACCATTTCTCTAAAAAGAATTTTAAAATAAAAAGGATACCCACTCTATAAAAATTCATTGACTCATATTCTTTCAAATGATATATTTTCCATAAAAATCAATTAAGGATTTTCAAATTCAGTTGATATGTGTAAGAATTCCTTTTTAAAGACTTATCTACAAAAAAATTTGGTAGTTACAACTTATAAAAAAGTAAGGCTTTGCTAGACAAATTTTTTTTAATTTGCATATTTTATTTTATGTAATATACATTGGAAACTTGTGTATGAAATAAAATATCTTAAAAATTAACAAATCAAGTACACATTTTTCTTAGTAAAGGAGAATACAAGTTGCAAATTTTCTTCATCTTTGATTGCCATTATCAAGTAACAATGAATATATTTTCCTACTTTTGTAACCATGGATCACATGTCCTTTTGCCCATCATCTGTTCATTTCATATGAATTTCTTCACTACAAATTTTCCTTTTAAGAAAAGAAACAAATTTTTTACAATTGTTTTGTACCTGTGGTTAAGGTTATTGTGCCAATATACACATTTTCATTCACAAAAAATAAACACTCAAAGATGTTGCTTTTCTGTAAAAAAGTTGATAGATTTCAAAGTGGCCCCAGATGACTGATTATTCTTTAGCTACTGCCCAATTGTAAAATTTTGTGCAAAAATAAAGAAATTCTTCATTAATTCCCCATTCCTTACAAACACAGGTTAGAACAGTATCAACCTAGAGGGAGAAACCCCCCCCACAAAACTCCAGGTTATGTTTTTCCAATCTTAATTTTGAAATAATGTCAAGTGAAAACATGTATCCATTCAGTTACTTTATAGCTTGTAGTTTGTACTTGTCCCAATTTGTTTGGATGACTGCAATTTCATTAGTTAAAAATACTGTTATACGTGAGTTGAGGCTTTATGGGGATGGAAAACATGCATAATGTTATGAAAGACAGACATGTTTAAAGTATTGCCATTTGTTTTACATGAGTTTGAAAAAGATGACATAGCTCTATGTTTTGAAGTCATCAATCTTCATGAATTATTTTATAAATAATATGGTTGAAATAAAACCTCAAACATTTTTTTTCAGTAATTGTTTTCCTGTGATCTTTAAATCTAGGCATATAATAAGGGAAACTAAATCTTTAAAATTTAAAGTTATGAATATTTAATGTACCAAAAAAATTGATAATGCACCAAAAAGAGATCCTTCTTTTGGTCTCAGAATTTTTTTCAGTATTTATTTATGATTTTGTTTAGAGAGGGCTCTAAGTTCAAATATTTTGTAAAAAATGTAAGTCGTGCTTTACTAAGTATATATCAACAACTAAAGTATCTTCAAGATTTAGATCAAATCCCCAAGCCCATGAGATTGAGTTGCTTCTCACATTGGCAAATTGTGTTCCCACCTACTAAAGATAAAAAATGGGCCAACAAGTAATTTAGGATTATTGTCAGAGATTAACATATGAATTGAATGTGATCTCCCTTTAAATTGTACTTACTATTGGAAGCACAACCATGTTTAATTTGAAACTTAATTGATATTTGATGTAATCATTCATTGTTCATGTTTAAAATCTCACAGAAAGCCCACCTGTGATGCACAATCTAATATTTGTGGTCTCAGTTGGTAAACTATGCCAATTCCATGAAAATCATATTATTGTAGTTAGATCCAGGCTAACCACATAGAGCTCTTTCTCTATCCATAATTACATAATTAGATTACTTTTATCTTAAAGCATACTTTAAGAACATTTTCTCTATGGTATGTTATTAAAGAATCATGCCTTCTTAAAGTTTCATTGTAAGCCAAGAAACACATATGTTATACATTATATATATAAAAAAAAGTTTTCATGAGGAAATTTGTGCTCAGCTTTGATCCGAGGTCCAGGAACTGTATTATAGAGTGCCAGTGATTTTTAGACCAAAGGGAATACAGTTGCAAAACAAACTTTACTAAGGTAATTGATGAGAAAAGATATTGCATGTTAAAAAAAGTTATTACCCTCAAGGCAAAATCTGTCTCTCTCAGGAGGTGAAGAATTAGACATTTGAGATAAGACTAAAAAATCGTGCCCTCCTATACAGGAATTCAATCTGCTACAGTGGGCTAAGGGGAGGAGGCAGTATTGATCTATGATAAGTCTAGTTTCTCTCTGCATTTGGCTATTAATGTATATATTATATTTTAATCTACATTCTCTGTTTTATGTATACCAAAGAGGTAGTGTAAATATCTAAATAGTAAACAAACTAAAAATACAGGGCTCAATAGTCATTACTATAAATTTTAGAAAATCACTTACATTTCACTATTTATTTTAACTATACTAGAAATGGCAATATGCCTATCTCATGCTGGATATAGCAGTGGCGAGTAACAGAGATGGCTCACGGTAAGGACAGGATGCCTAGGGAAATGGAAACATGTGATAAGACAACCTCACTCAACCAAGTAGACAACACTAGTGAATGGCAGTGGTACATATTTTTTATTAAATTTATTTTATTTTCTGTGAGCCTGGTGGATAAAATTTTTCATCCTCATTCTCTGTTTTATATATTTCTTAATAAAGAAAGCCATTCTTGAGGGTGAAGGCTATAAAGAATCCAACATGGAAGAATGTTATTTTCAAGTCCTTTCTGAATCTACCTGCATCTGAATTACTTATTTATTTATTTTTTACTATAGAATGTTGCTTATGTAGATCATCTGCAATAGATCCTTGAAATGAGAGGAGAGCTATTGGTCCTTCCATTCTTCCCAGTATCCAAACAAGTGACAACATGGCTGAAGGTAAATTGTTAAATTTATTCATAGTTCTGGCTGCAATGTTACAGCTCTTTGGGATTTCTGACAAAACTCTTCCCCAAGTTGGGACTCTACAATGAGAAAGGGTTGGGTTGGAATAAGTTTCACTTGCCTATAAAGTATAAGAGCATTGTTTCATAATTGCTATATCATGACATGATACACTATAGCATTGATTTCATGCCCTGTGAGCACACAAGAAAAGTATCCTAAGTAAACTGGAGTTTGTAATTAGTAGTCTTTTCACTCCAAGAAAGTTTGTGGGTTCATGATGCAAATTTCCTATCCCCATTCCAACAATATAGAGCTGTATATAAATTATCCAAAAACTAGTTCTCATCACTGAAATAAAAATTTTGAAGAAGACACAGTGTATGTTTTTACTATGTATTAAACTTCATTTGGGATTGTGAACCTTGACATAGTAACTGGATTGGGAAGGGGCGGGTTGTGATGATTTCATGACACCTCTCCTCAATTGTTTTGTATGTACTAGACAACAGGCTTAATAAAAGCCCTGAAATATCCTGAACCTTACACATACACATTTTTGGTCATGGTGTAAAGAAGTGCAAAATTTAACCCTAATTTTATAGTTTTTCTGTGTGTAATAATTAGTGAAAAACTATTTTTCCTTGTAGCAGTGAATAGCAGAAACTAACAAATGGATAATATCATCTGTTTGCTTTTAGGGAAAAGGAATAATTTGGTGAGATTTGGTCTATTCCTTTAACTGTTAAGTAAAAAAACCCCTCAAAATGGTCAATAGATAAATTCTTTCTTACTTTAAAGAAAGAGATTTAGAGGTACTTTTTCTAGGATTCTTTGGTTTGTAAGAAAACCCAAGGAAAAATTGTTTTAATTGCTGATTGGTAGTTAACTCTACTGTATACAAATCATATACACTTGATTAATATTGGATAAATATTTTGATAATTTCATCAATAGGGATAAACCTTATGATATTTGGATAATGAATATGATGAATTGGAAACAAGAATTACCTTTATGGTTACAAACAAATTATCAGACAATTTCAGTTTCAAAATTACATTTTCTTAAATTGATAGAGTAGCCACACATCTAGATGTTTATCATGGACAAGACCAGAGATACCTTCATAGGCCCACAAAGAACTAACTGCTGTGGGAATAGCCTATAACTGGAAACCAGAATGAAATATGTGCCATAAGATTGTCCAGAGATTGGACTTCTGGAAGCACAGGATGCTGGTTTCTAAAAAAACAGATGGGGTGCCTACTCACATTATCCCAGCTTAATGATTGGAGGCACGACAGAGGAATGAGAACCCAAACAGAAACTAGGTGATCATACAGATTTAAGTAGAGATAAGAGTTCTTGAAGGCTGTGGTGGAATAGTGGGCAGAATATGAGAGTGGAGAGAGTTGCATAGTAGGAAATGTCCAGAGAACTTCAGAAGGGTAAATTTCAGTCTTCAGCTGAGTACTAATCTACATGAACACTGGATGAAATCCCATGAAGTTATATGGAGAAGATGGGAAAGCCAAGGAGTAAAGATTTTATGGAGTTCACATGGTATAGAAATAATCTGTATTCTTAAAACGAGTGAAGATTTTACGAAGTTCACCATTGTGTGGAAATAATCTTGATACATGAAGGGATTGGGTAGAGTACTTAGACACCTCAGGCCTTAGTAGTTAAGGTGAATTAGCCTTAAAATCAAGATTCCTCTGGACACATTAACAAAGTTTAAAAAGAAGTCTTAAAAAGATTGTTATGACCCACATGTAATTTAACTGTCCGCCAGATCAAAGAATGATGCTCTATAAAAGAGTATGAAAACATCCTCTACTGAACAATAAGAAATACATGATGTTCAGCATCTAGTCAAAAATTACTACATAATCAAAGAATCTGAAAGCTATAAACTTTCATCAGGAGAAAAATAATTCAAGAGAAACAGATGTAGAAATAAATGCATATAGGAATTAGCAGACAAAAATCTTTAAAAGGTATGATCACTTCTAGTTTCTGGTCTAACAGGTAAAAATCTTGAAATTTGTCACTTCATCTTCACAAAAATAAAAAGAAAGATAAACAAACAAAAAATCAACAATTCTTTTCTGATACATTAGAGTACTGAAGTCATAGGGCAAACTGCTGCCTTAACAACTAATTAGAGAGTCATATATCAAAAATCACAGTTTTTTTCTTTTTAAAAAAATTCAGAACAAAAGTCCAAAAGCAGAAGCTTGCTGCTGAAGTTAGTACAGGTAGGAATAATGAAACTATAATTGGTGATTTGTTTGGACTAACCTGATGGAATCTCTAGACAGCTGAATCTTAAAATGAACCCCATGCTTATGAGTATTTGACTTCCAACAGGCCCACCAGGATCTCTGGGAAAAAATGGAGAAAATCCCCTCATGACTCCCACAGTGGGAGGGGAAGGTAAGCATTTTGAAATATAAACTATTCAACTTTCCTAGAACCTAAGTGACTGAAGGGAAGGAAATGTCAAACTCAGGCTTTTGAAGTGAAGAAAGAAAACTACCCACTTCGGAAGCCCCACCTATTCTGTCTAGCCCAAGAAAACTAGGAAAAAATACATTAATTCCAAAGTAAGGAAGAAAAGTAATATTAAAAATTAGAGTAGAAATCAATGAAATTTAAAACAGGAAATCAAAAGATAAGCAATAAAACCAAAATCTGACTTTTTAAAAGTATCAATAAAATTTATAAAACTCTAGCCAAGTTAACCATGAAAAATAGTGAGAACACTCAATTTTTATTATCAGAAATGAAAAGGGGCCATCACTACTAATTCCATGTATGGTAGAAAATATAATAAAGGGATATTAATAACAACTCTGTGTCTACAAATTGATAACCTAGATAAAATGAATTAGGTTTTTAAAAGACACATGGTAGCAAAATTCATGCATGGGAAACAGGTAATCTAAATAGACATAACTATTAAATAAATATAATAATTATTAATAACCTAGCAGAAAGCACCAAGCCCAGATAGGTTCACTGGTGAATTCCAGCAAATATTTCAGAGAGAAATTTTACCAATCACTAAAATCTCTTCCAAAACTTATAGGTAGGAGTAAGTATGCCCTAACTCATTCTATTAGGTCATCAATATCTGAATATCAAAGCCAGTCAAAGATAATACTTTTTTCCAACATGATTTATAGATTCAATATAATCCTAATCAAAACCCCCAAAAGTTATTTTTTGGATTTTGACAAACTGATGTAAAATTTATACAGAGAGGCAAAAGACCCAGAAAAACCAACAAATATTGAAGGGAAATAAAGTAGGAAGAATCATGCTACCCACCTCCATAAACCTACAGCAATCAAGACAGTGTGGTATTGGTAAAAGTGTAGACAAATAGATCAATGGAACAAAATGGAGCACCCCAAAATAGACCAACACAAATGCAATTGACAGATCTTTGACAAAAGAACGAAGACAATGTAATAGAGCAAAGGTAGTTTTTTCCTGGATAATCATATGTAAAAAGAAAAGGAAGGAAGGAAAGAAGGAGAGAAATAAGAATCAAAATAAAAGCAGACTTCTTGTCAGAAACTATGAAAGCCAGTAGACAATGGCATAAGATCTTAAAGATGCTAAATGAAAAATAATTCCAAACCCAGAATCGAACATTTCTCACAATTGTTTCAAAATCAAACACAAAATAAGTTTTCAGGCCAATAAAATCAGTGAGAATTCAAAAAGATCAAAGAGATCCATACTACAAGTAATGCTTAAGGAAAATTTTCAGTCAGATATTAAGTGGTACCAAATATGTATCTGAATCGACAAAAGAAGTGTTAGAAATGGAAATATGTGGATAAAAGACATGTTTTCTCACCTTTAAAACTTTATGTGGAAGATAATTTTCTTTTATTATTAATAAAGAGTCTTAATATTTATTATTAAGAAACACTAATATGCTTGGTGAGGTTTATAGTATTAGTACACATAAAATATATGACATTAAGAATATATAAAGGAAAAGTGGGTATGTAGATACACACATAAGGTTCTTATACTTTTACATTATATTTGAAGTGATAATAATATTCTAACATAGACTGGAAGTTACACATGCATATGGTAAACTCCAGAGCAGCCACTGAAAATAAAACAATGAGGGATGATTAACATACAATGCAATGTTAAAGATACAATAGAATCATAAAATTAAACTCATAAACTCACTAATCTTAAAAAATGCAGAAGTCCTGGAGGAGGAAAATAAAGAAACATAGAACAAATAAAAAATAGCAACATAATAGATTTAACTTCAACATTATTGATAAACACAATGAATATATTATACTGTCCAATACTCTAGTCACATTTAGTTACTAAGCACATGGTGCGTGGTAGACCAAACTGAAATGTGATGTAAATGTAAAACACACACTGGATTTCAAAGACTTAATATGAGTTAAAATAATGTAAAATATTTCACTAATATATGTTTCCATTGATTACATGTTTAAATGGTAACATTTTGCATATATTTGGAAATATAATACTGTATTGAAATAATATTCATCCATTCTTGGTATACCACTATTTTTTAAAAATTATATATGTGACTTATATCTCTGGCTCACATTTTATTTTTATTGGACAGCACCAGTCCAAATTTTCCAATTAAACATAATTATTGTCAGATTGGATGAAAACCAAGTCCTATATACATGTTGTCTATAGGAAACCCACTTTAAGTATAAAGACATAAATTAAAAGTTAAAGAATGGAAAAAGTTATACCATGAAAGAACTACTTAAATTAAAGGTACAGTGGTAATATTGTATCAGACAAAGTAGACTCCAGAACAAGAAAAGCTGCCAGGCCCAAGACCAAGAGATTATAGACCAGTAAAGTGGGTCAATTCATTAAAAAGCTACAATCATTTTAAATGCAACCAGTAAGAGAACTATGAAATAAGTGAGTAAAAATTAACAGCAGACTGGCAGACTGGCATCTTACAAAATGCTAAATCAAACTAAAACAATTTATTCAGGCTGAAGAGAAGTGATAGCAGATAGAAATTAGATCCTTAGGAATAAATGGTATCAGGATATATACAAAATACTGTTTCTCTTTTCTAATTAAAATATATGAATAGTTTTTTATCTTTTTCTATTTCTTAATAAGTCCCTGTAATATTTCATATAATAAGGGCTTGGTGATGATGAACTCCTTTAACTTTACCTTATCTGGGAAGTACTTTATCTGTCCTTCCATTCTAAATGAGAATGTTGCAGGACAGAGTAATCTTGGATGTAGGTCCTTGTCTTTCATGACTTGGAATACTTCTTTCCAGTCCCTTCCTGTCTGTAAGATTTCTTTTAAGAAGTCAGCTGATAGTCTTATGGGGAACTCCTTTATAGTTAACTCTTTCCTTTCCTCTTGCTGCTTTTAAGATTATTTCTTTATCTTTAATCTTGGTTAACTCAATGATGATTTGCCTTGGTATATTCCTTATTTGGTCTAATTTTGGGGAGACTCTCTGAGCTTCCTGGACTTCCTAGAAGTCTATTTCCTTTGCCAGATTGGAAAAGTTTTCCTTCATTGTTCAAATAAGTTTTCAATTTCTTATTATATGAAATGTTAAAGGGACTTATCCAAGAGTTAGAAGGTCAAAAACTATGAACAATAAAATGAGAACAAACTCATAACTGTCAACAACTGAATCTAAAAACCAAAATAAAAACTAAGCAAACAGGAACAGAACCAGAGACAGGGTGATCACATGGAGGGTTATCAGTGATGAGGGGGAGGAGAATAGTGGGGAGGGAAGGTACAGGGAATGAGAAGCCTAATTGGTAGGCATAAAATAGATGTGGGGAGGTTAAGAATAGTATAGGAAACAGAGAAGTCAAAGAACTTATATGTACGACCCATGGACATGAACTAAGGGGGCTGGGGTACTGGGGGGATGGGGGACATGCAGGGCAGAGGTGGGATAAAGGGGAGACAAATGGGATAACTATAATAGCATAATCATAAATGTATTTAAAATAAAATATATGAATAAAGTAAAAAATACATATTTTTGTACAAAGTCTGTTTAAAGCAAAGTTATAGCTTATTTATGAGATTTACAATCTATGTAGGTGTGGCGTTTATAAAAATTTTAGCTGAATGACAGGGGTCTTGGTAAATGGGCCAGCCTATATAGTTGTACTGTTTCTACACTTTAAGTGAAGTTGTACAAGTCTAACTCTATATTGGTTATGAAAACTAAATATGTTCATTTTAATTTCTAGAGTAAAAATAAATGCAAAAAGTTATAGTTACTGAGCCAATGGATAAACTAAAATAAAATTTTGAAAACACTCAAATAATCTAAAAAAAAAGTAACAGAAAAAAGGGAACAAAAATGAAAAACTATGATAATATGGCAGATCTAAATTGAGCCATATCAATAATTACATTAAATATTAGGAAACAAAACACTAAATTTACAAACTCTGCCCAAATGGATAAAAGTAAGACTCAATGATATACTGTCTAACAGAGATGTAGTTTAAGTAAAAATACTTAGAAATATTCAGAGATTGTAAGATAAAGAAGTGTGACCCTGTTAATAAGAGATGTACTTAAAACTAAAAGACACAGATAAATTCAAAATAAATAAATAAAGATGAGAAATATATATAATGCAAATAATAAGCAAAAATGGCTGGAATAATTATGTTAGTAACAGATAAAATCAATTCAAAATAATGTATCACTAAAAATTAAGATTTATCATAATGATAAAAATAATTTCATTAGTATAGTATATTGATTATAAATAACTGTGTGCTTAAGAATAATGTTTCAAAATACATGAATTAATAATTAATAATTAAACAATAAAACAGATAATTGAAAAATAAATATAAGTTCTCATAGAGAGGAATTTTCTCTTCCAGAAATTAATAAAAATGTAAGATTGAAAAAGTCATTTTCAAAATGCTAGATTAAAAATAATTAAAAATACAGATGATCTGAACAACACTATCAACCACCTTGACCTATCTGACATTGACAGAACACTATGACATCTAACAGTTACTGAAAACATTATCTTTGAAGTGTATGTGGTACAATCACTGACTGGGGGACGAAATAAGTCTTAATAGATTTAAAAGGACTGAAGTCATATCAGACAAATATATCGTACATTAAACCTCTTAAAATAAGACAACACTTCTTTTTCCTGCTATGTTCTCCAACTGTAATAAAATTAAACTGGAAATCACTAAAATAAGATGTCTGGAAAACCCTGAACATTTGAAAACTAAACAAACCCTCTGTAAACAATCTATGGGCCAGGGGAAAAAATGACAAGAAAATTAGGACGTATATTGATATTGGTGTCCTTTCCCTTCCTCCAACACAGCCCACTAGGAGGCTTGGAACTGGCCTTTGAATTGGCCCTTGGCCAGGGCACTTCCAGGAACCATCCACCTAGCTTTGCCCTCTCACTTCCTTTAGGGATCTACTCAATTTTCATCTCCGTAAAGCTGTCTCCAGAAACACTGTTTAAAACTGAATCCCAGTATTTCCTAACCCTTTCACTGTTCATTACTCTGTATCACATTTGACTGTCTAATGTACTCTATATTGTTTTTGCTTTACTTTTCGTTTGGCTTGGGCAGTTGGGCTTCATAAGAGCAGGATATTTTGTCTATTTTCCTTTCCTGACCTATCCTTTAACTCCTAGTAGACATTTAATGAGGAAATAAATATAGACATAAACACAAAATGTACACCAATACATTAAAAGAGAATATGGTGGGGTTCTGGGAGTATATGCAATTTAAAATTTTATTTTATATTTCTGCTTATCTACAGTTTCTAATTATTTTATAATGGTCATGAATCTTCTGTGTATGTTTTAAGAATAAAAGCCTTTTTCAGAAATGCCTAGCAACATATTTCCCAGAGCTAAACTTTGAAATACTTTATATTTTATAGCACTTAATGTATAGGAAGGAAGGGAGCAGGAGGCATACATTTCAAGAAAGTCTTAACTTTTAGTACATGATATCATCATTTTTGTCCCAACAAAAACATTTTCTATACATGATGTGTGATATATATTAAACATACAAATATAAGAATCTATAATTTATTCAGTGATGTACAAAATATTTTATTTCAGTGGCAAATTAGACTGCCAACTTCATTTGCCTTCCAAATGAATTTGGTTTACAGTGTCCAAGCCTGTATGACCATTACTTGCCTGTAACATTCTTTTGCTCAGGACACCCTTATTATGCGGTCATTGAAAGTGATTAAACAGTATCCATATCATTGTAATTGCCTTGTTGTGCCATAACTTTGCTAATTTTTAAACTTGAAACCTTGTATTATTTAGAATCATCAGTATACCCTAGTGCCTACTCAGAACTTCAAAATTTAACCTCAAAACCAATTCAGCTTCGAAGAGCCTAAAGTATAAAACAATTCAACATGAACCAGTGGAGATGTACACATAAAATTGAAAATAAACATTAATCCTAAATAATTTGGTACTCTCAGTGTTGTGTAGCAGAAGACAAAATAGTATCTCTTTTATACAAAATTTCAAGAATTAGATTTTACTTTCTTGTATTTTGATCTCTTTATAAAAAATATTTTCTATTTTATCTTTAAAAACAAACATTCCCTGGCTGGTGTAGCTCAGTGGATTGAGTGCCGGCCTGCAAACCAAAGGGTCACCAGTTCGATTTCTAGTCAGGGTACATGCCTGGGTTGCAGGCCAGGTCCCCAGTTGGGGGCACATGAGAGGCAACCACACATTGACGTTTCTCTCCCTCTCTTTCTTGCCCCTTTCCTTTCTCTCTAAAAATAAATAAACAAATGAAATCTTTAAAAAAATGAAAACATTAAAATAAGGGCAAATACATGACAGTAAGCTTCATTGTAAACCAAGACAACACTTACCTTGGTTTCACCATCTTACTTAAAAGTTTATGGCAAAGACGCAGTTAAAACTGGTAGTATTTTTTGAAAATTAAAATGACCAGAAAACACTTGAAATTCATAGTCTTTCAGGCCTTGGAAATGTTTTATGTCTCACAGTCCAACTTTACCCTCCTGAAGACTTATCTGTATCTGGTCATTGCAATAATGTTTTTATAGGGGAAAAAATGGTTCCTGTACAATGGTCAGTATTGTATAGCATTTGAGTAGACAAAAATGATAAAATATTTTCTCAGAACATCATCCATCCATCATAATGCCAAAGGGACACATAGAGACACATAGAGAACTCTTCTTCCTCCAACAGCTTCTCCAGCTTTGCCCCTTGAGAAGTGGCTTTGTTGGCTGGAGTGTTTGCAGAATTTTCCCATTGCCAGTCTAGGATCTGTCATTGTTTCTGACAGTCATTTTAACTGGAGCAACCCACACATGTTAAAGAATTGAAGCAAATTAACTGTGTTGTCTATTTCAATAAAACAGCCACCACAGCCAAGCCAACATAAACAGGCTATCACACTAATGGCCAATTTAAAGGTTCATTAACAAATACCAGTGGTAATACCGTAATTCCCAACCTTTCATCACTCAAATATGTAACAGCAGGAATTAAAGACACCAGAGAAGAGACTATATGACAGTAAACTGACTGAACTGGATCAGATTGTTTACTTATTATTAGAAAACATCCAAGATTATTTACTTATGATTAGAAAACATCCAAATATGAATTAAGTTCTAGCTGCCTTGCTTATATTCAGTATTTGCTGTGCTCATAAAATGTGATAATATCTGCAGTTTTCTTTTTTGTTAGTTTTTCTTTTTTGCTACTGTCATGTATTTGCCCTTATTTTAATGTTTTCATTTTTTTAAAGATTTTATTTGTTTATTTATTTTTAGAGAGAGGAGAAAGGGGCAAGAAAGAGAGGGAGAGAAACATCAACGTGTGGTTGCCTCTCATGCACCCCAGACTCCTTTCTAATGAATTTCCCTCCTTCATGAGTCTTCACAAGTCTTTGTTTTTAGTTGTTTGAGATGTTTCATACAATTTGAAACAGATTTGGAGTCTCAACTTTATTTCACTTGTTCCTAGGATGACGGCTGAAAGATGCAGGAAAAACAGAAATGACAGGAGTATCCTAGAATTCCGGTGTTTCTGCCTCTTCTCCTGGGCAGAAAAGAAGCCATAGCTGCTTTGATCTCCATCTTAGAAAAATACCTAAACTGCAACTTGTGCACAAAAAATCAAACAGACAAAAAAGTTGAAATGAAAAATTGGAAAAAAAATTATTCACAAAGCTCTGTAAATTAATAATGTTATTAGTCCTTCATCAGCTAGAATTTTGTGAATAACTTTTCCCAATTTTATTAATAATACTAATTTTTTATCTACTAAAGAGTTTTAACCAGTTAGGTGGTACTGCTAATACCTTAAAGAAATAAAAAAGTGAGCAAAGTTTATAAAAAATTATAGATGGAGAATTCAAATGACCAGTAAGCATAGAACAAATGTTCATCCTCAACTATGCTGTCCTTTGTAATAATAATAATAATAATAATAATAATAATAAAACAAGACACAACTTTTCAATTATCCTTTCAGTAGAGAAATTTGAGTGACAGTACTGGTTGCTGTTGAGGGTGGAGAGAGACAGCAATACTAAAGGTAGATGGCGTCCAAGGTCAATAGGGTATTTACATGGTCTCTCTACACTCTGCCTTTGGGATCTAGAATTTGTAAAACTATGAGATAATGAAGTTTTTAAACAAATGTTTGAAATGTAAGTATAATAGTTTGGAAATCAATTTGGTAATGTGCTATGATAATTTAAAAACTGAATGAACTCATGCTCTATTGTGAAGAAACAATCACATGTGTGAACAAAACATAATTACCAATAGGTTCACAAGATAATAATATCAGGTTGGCCAAAAAGTTTCAGTTTTTTTTTTTTCCTTAGGATGGCTCTAGTAGTGCTTAGTTGTCTTTAACTTTGTTCAAAACAATTTTGTTTGTATTGTGACAGCTGTCATATCAGCATGCATTTAAAAATCAAAATTGGTAAATTTTTGAGTAGCCATTTTAATATTAAAGATGGAAGAAAATAAGCAACATTTTCAGCATATTATACTTTATTATTTCAAGAAAGGTAAAAACACAACTAAAATGCAAAAAGAAAGAAAAGATTTGTGCAGTATATGGAGAAAGTGCTGTGACCGATGGAATGTATCGAAAATTATTTGCAAGGTTTCATGCTGTAGATCTCTACTGGATGATGATCTGTGGTCAGGTAGACCAGTTGAAGTTGATAGCTATCAAATCAAGACATTAATTGAGAACAATCAACATTACACCATGCAGGAGAGAGCTGACATAGTTAAAATATCCAATTAATAGTTACTGGTGAAAATGAAATGTGTTTTTTATTTTATGGGAAAAACTAAATGGACTTTTTGCCCAACCAAATATATAATAGTGAAAAATCAGATCTAATCTGCATACCCAAAAATATAGCCTAAAAGAGCAGGACAATCTATATTATGGGATTTCATTTAACTACTAAAGCGTATTTTCAGAGAGTATTTATTATTAACATGAGAAAATAGCTACATTGAGTACTGGGTGTTAAAATAGAGACAAATAAGGTATAAGCATGACTTTATTGAAAGTTATGTATACCAAAATACAAACATATTTATGTAATTAGGTAATAAATAGGTTAATATTATTGTATTTATTTTTATATATTCATATTTAAAACCAAAAAGGAAATGACAGTCTCTACTCTCAGTATATCAGTCTTCTTGTTTTTTTATAACAAAATGCTGTAACTTATTTCTCACAGTTCCAGAGGCTGGAAATCCAAGGTCAAGGCAAGTGTCTGGCGAGAGCTCTTTCTGTGGATTGCAGTGAACCCCTTTCTGTGTCTTCTCATGGAGAGAGAAGAGTTCTGGTTTCTCCCTCTTCTTGTTAGGACAGCTATTTCATGAGAGTCTTGCCCTATGACCTCACCCAAATCTAATTACCTACCAAGGGCAACACCTCCAAATATCATCACATTGAAGTTTAGGGCTTTAATGTAGGAATTTTGGAGAGACACTCTCAGTCAGTAACACTGAGGGATTATTTTATGTTAGTTTATAAATTCTCCCTTAAGATAGTAATTACTACTAAGCATTTTCTAAGGATTCTAAACAGAGAAAATTTTATAATCAAACAAAATTAATAATAATTTTAAAAACTAAGATTCTAAGTGGGATTATGATGAATCTGGTTTTCTTGTACACTTTTGATCATTTTATTAACCCTCTCTTGATCACCTCTCTCATGAACATGTATAGGAGCTCTTTGAGATTGAAATGTGGTGATCACTATGAATCCCATTTCTTAGATATGCACACTGGTGCTTCCAGTAAAAGTAGTGATTTAATCAGGATACATAGTTGCACTGGAGAAAAGTTGGAAAGTAAAGAGTATTTTTAGATTTCCTCCCTCCCTCCCTCCCTTCCTTCAAAAGGTAGGGAGGGAGAGAAACACTGACTTAAGAGAGAAACAGTTGCCTCTCACATGTGCCTGAGGGGGGACCAAACCTGCAACTTAGACATGTGCGCTGACCAGGAATCGGATCGCAACCTTTTGGTTCACCGGCCAACATTCAAGTAACTGAGCAACGACCAGACAGGGCCGGAGTCTTAATATATGCGCTCTAGCATATATTAAATAGAGTTATTTAATATATTAAATGCTATTAAATAGTCTTGTTTCCAGTATAATATCTTGGAAGAAAATCCACAGCATAGTTCAAGCTTTTCCTCCGTACATTAATTAGTCAAGTAAGAAAGTGCTAATGAGAAAAACATCCCTCTTCAAATTAATCTCTGTAGATTCTGTAGTCTTTTTATCTCATTCCCAATCTCTATTTTCAACTTTTTCTTGACTAATCTAGCTAAATGTTTTTCAAATTTATTCTTGTTTTTTTAAAGAACAAGCTCATGGTTCTGTTAATTTTCTCTACATTTGGCTACTTACTATTTTGTTGGCCTATGCTCTTATTTTTTTTCTTTCATCTATTTAATTTGGGTTTTCTTTATGCTTTACTTTTATCTTTTTAAGGTAAAACCTTAAGAGAATTGATTTTCGAACTTTCTTTTCAATGTAAACAAATTGAATCTATAAATTGCCTTGTAAGAAATAAGTTAGCTGCGATCCACAAATTTTACTGTTTTTACATTTTTTTTTCCGGTTCAGCTATTTTCTGCTTCTTTCATTACATTTGGCTGCCATGTACCCATGTCTTCTGACAGTTCCTCAGCCTTACAAAAACAGATCTGAAACAAATACTAAGCAGTTATTTTGTAGAATGTCCCTCAATTTCAATTTCAATTTGTTTAATTTTTTTTCAGCTTTTCTCACAACTCAGACTGAGGTTACACATTTTTGGTAAGAGCGCCACAGAATTGATGTTGAGCCCTACTCAGTACATCATGTAAGTTGCATGCTATTTATGTATGCTATGATTAGTAATGCTAAATTTTATCACTTGCAAGGAGGCATCTCCACTATAAAGTTATCATTTTATAATGAGGTATCTTCACTTGACACAAAGTAAATATCTTCTTTCTCAACATACCTTTCCCACTAATTTTAGCATCTACCAAAGGATCTTCCTTGTAACAATTATTACTGCAAGATTGGTAAAATTGCCATTTTATATTTTCTTAATTACTTCTATACTTAATAATTAAAATTGTACTGTAGAAAAAGAGCTGATACTTCTCTTTTTGTTTATTTATTCAATTTTGATATCCGTATAGACTTACTGATATTCCACTTTTTCTTTAGGCAATAATCTATCACTATTATTACTTATTTTGTTACTCAGATTTTCCCAGATTTGGCTATGATGGCTCCTTCATATTGAGTTCTGTGTTCTTTCCAAATGCCATCATTTTTTTAACATTTCCTTACGTTCTGGCACCACGAAATGTTCCAAGCTCATCTTGTATTTTCCTTGCCCAACCTTGATATCAAACATTTCTTCAAGGAGCTTTTGTTCCTTTAATTGATGAATGACATTCTCACTGCTACTGGGCTGTCATTGTTTCTGGGTCTTTTTGCTTGAGTAGCTAGGAAATGTGTATACCCATACATTCACACATCCGTGGTTCTCCATTTATTCAACAGCTGAGGTACCAAAAACAATGACTATACTAATACTTTTTATTTCAATCCAACACTAAAGTATTTACTCTAACCTTATTTCTAACTTTTTCTCTGATCACATTATATGTACTTTTCAGTCAATCCTACCATACACATTCCGTATTTGAAAAATCATACCCTTGTAAAAAATACATTTATATATATATATATATATATATATATATATATATAGAGAGAGAGAGAGAGAGAGAGAGAGAGAGAGAGTCCAATAGTGCTTTATTATTTTTTAATTATCTTCATTGGCTCTTTTCTGCCTGAATCCTATCACTGTGGTTAGAGTTAACTTATTTGCTACTTTTTATATCTCGTGCTGTATGCCCCGTATCCTGCTAGACTGTATTGACCTAGTTTGGGGACATGTGAAACGTGATGATGACTCTAAGAGGCAAACTCCAAACATGCTCATCAGAGTGTCGCTCCTCCTTTTTCTCTCTATCATGTTTCCATCCTGTTCTTCCTTTCTCATTCCCACCCACCTTCTGTAGGTCCACAATCTCATTAGTTCATAGATTAGTTTCCCTGTATTTCTTTTGTGCAAAAGATCACAAATACTTTAGTTTCTTACAAAAAGTGTCGTATGCTCTGGAAACTTTTATGTTTTACTGTTATCACTCAGTAATCTATCACAGTCAGTGTAAATACAGTGAAAAATAGTATAAGAGTCTGCATCATCCTTATTTTCTAGTGTAGTGATCCCTCCTTTCTGTTCTATTGTCTGACTTACTCCCGATTGTGGTTCACAAGTTTTTGCCTCCTGGCATGTTTACCACTGTTTTTCTTTTGCTGGGATTTTGAGTATCTGTATTGTTTTCCTGTAAAGAGTGCTGTACTTTCATCTGGCAGGAAGTTTAAGTTACTTATCTGCTTGATACCTTTAAGGCCTCTTTTCAGCTTTGTTATGGTTGGCCTAGAACAGGCTTCGCTCCAGGTATAGTTTAGCTCTGCTACTAAGGCATGACCTCGTGCACTATCAACAGGGATTCTCAGTGGCCAGATCAAATGACTTTCTCCTTCCTGTGAATTCTGGGAATTGTTCAGTTTACAAGTTACTAACGATCCTTTGTTCAGCCTCATGGACTTGAACTCCACATATGCATTGATTAATTCTCAGCAAAAATACACAGGCACCCCATGTGTGTTTCTGAAGCTTTTTCTCTTTACACTCCCCTCCTTTCTGGAACTTGCTATGCAAACTCAGCACTGTCCCCCACTGGTTTCTATATCTTCAACTCAGTAAGACTTCGAGTCTCTGCTTGGGCTCCCTCTTCCTGTGCCCATGATTCAAATATTGCAATCAAGCAGAAAACTGAGGTGGTCATATGCTGATCCTGTTTGATTCCTTTCTCTCAAGGTTCAGTGTTCTCTTCTGTTTTTTGTACGATGCCTGCAACAAATCAATACATGTATTCTGTTCAGTTATCTGGTAGTTTACCTCAGAAAAGCAAATTTGGTTTTTGTTACTGCATCAGGTTTGAGGGCAGAAGTTTGGCCATTCTTAGTTTTTGAGAGCAAACTGTAAGTAACGCCCACTCACCCATATGCTACCTTTGTGCAACATAGGAACAACTGATCATTCTTTAAGGCGCTTAGTCACAAATCTGCGCATTATGGCGATAAGTTATATATGTGAACCTGTGAAGACTGTGAGGTGAATAGTGCCCCTGGAACTGTACAAAGTATAACTTACACAAGCGTGAAGTGTGGCTCTGGGAGAATTCTAGCAAGAAAAACTGCTACTGCTACATAATGTAGCATTCTGTTTGTTGAATAAAATGGGGACAACTATCTTACTTCTTTGTTAGAGGTTATTGTGGCTCAAGGAGATTTTTTAAACAGATTGGAGATATGGTGACTACTTGTGTCAGACTGTGCCACATTTGCCAGACTGAAACAAGCCAGTCCCCTACAACTACTACAGGAAATAAAAATATAATTTAAGAAGTATGAGAAGCTAGTCAATACATACAACAAGAAAAACATTGTGGGAAACCAAATGGTTGTGTGCTGGAAACTAAACTAGCAGGTGTGGTACAATGAGGAAATCAGAGATCCTCGGGATGTATATAATTACACATATATCATGTATACACATATCATGTATACACATATCATACATATTTATTGTATGTAGCTACAGAATCACATATAATAGCTTCTCCCTGCATCTTCCTTATTTAAGAGAAATCAATTTAAGTAAACAAGAGAAAGACTGCTTTAACTGGAAAAAAAGACAAAAATTGTGTGTGATGGTATGGAGAACTTGTCCCTATTGACACTGTGGAGATGGTTGACGGGTGAGATATGGGGCTGTGACTTCTTTCAGACCCAGTAGCAGAACTAAATAATCCTTGTCCTTAGCAACTTTTGGACTTTCTGCCTAGGCACTTACAGTATGGACTTCCTATGACTTCATCCAATGATTACTGACCACCTACAAGGCATCATGATACAAAGTACCATGACAAATAAAACAAGACATAATGCATGTTTGGGGTCATTTTATAGCATGGCAGGAGAGATAGACACAAAAAAACAACGTCAATAAAAATGATATGTCTCCAAAGAGAAACTTTAAGGAGTATAAGTTGGACAGAGGCATCATTACAATCTAGAGACCCCTCTCATTACATATATGAGTATGTCTTCATACAACCATGTATACACACACGTACACTTAAATATATACTCTTATTCAGAGCACAAATGCCCGTGAGTTCTTGCAAGTTGTTAATGAAGCAGAAGTTGCATTAAAGTTTTTGCTTGAAACTTAAGATCCTTTGTTACCAAATGTAGATAACTCATTTTGTTCTGACAAGTGTAATTTAATTTTAGTAATTACCACATATCACGTAACACTATCACATGCACTGGGCTTTATTTGGTGAGTTTAATGCAGTTGCAGTTACCTAGGAGTTTCTTGCCACGTGCTGCTGTAATGTCTTTGCACTGAAACTTGGTAAGTTTACTGTGGTTCCCAGTGAAATTTACCACATTAATTGCAAAGCTAAATGAAGATTATTGAGATCCAATAGAACACTGGATTCTAAGGATGAAAATAATGGCTTCTCAGAGAGTGATAGAAGTTCTTGCTGTGGCTTGCCTCATGCTAGTACTAGTATAAAAAGAGTAGTGTTTCCCGATGAATCACATCAATGGTTTCTGTGAGCATGCCTCACTGATGTCCTATTTCTCTCTCTTTCTCCTTTTTGTCCCATTTTAGGAAAAATGAGCCAGCTTGTTATATTGAGAAATAGAAAGACAGAGCTTGCAGTGTAATAAAAATGGACAAGTGTTTAGAATTGTATTAGAATATAATTCACTAAAAGGACAATTTGGCCATTATATTTCTTTTCCATTGCTGCTGGAACAAATTACTGTAATCTTAGTGGCTTAGAACAACAATACTCTATTATCTTATAGTTCTAAAGTTCAGACGTCTGACATGGCCTCATGTAGCTAAAAGCAAAGTATCAGCAGGGCTTCTGGAGGCTCCAGGGAAGTGTTCAGTTCTTTGTCTTTTCCAGCTTCTAAAGGCTCCCCACATTCCTTGGCTCAAGGTTACTTTCTTACTTTTTTTCCCTTTTTTTAAAAAATTAAATGTATTGAGGTAATACCAGGTAATAAGAACATATAGGCTTCAAAGATATAATTCTCTGATACATCATCTGCATATTGCATTGTGTGGCCACCACCTGAAGTCAAATCTTCCTTTGTCACCATATATTTGACTCCTTTTACTCTTTTCTACCACCCATCCTCTTTCTCTCTGATAACTACAATAATGTTGTCTTTGAGTTGTTTGTTTTTCTTGTTTGCTCATTTTTTGCTTTCAGTTTTATATTCCACATCTGAGTAAACTCATATATGGCTCTTGACTTTTTCTGACTTCCACTTTTCACTTAGCGTGATAGTCTCAAGATCCACCCATGTTCTCACAAATGGCAGCCTTTCATCTTTTCTTATGGCTGAGTGGCATTCTGCTGTATATATGTATCACATCTTCTTTATCCAGTCATCAACTGAAGGGCACTTTGGTTGTTTTCATGCCTAGGCCGCCATGAATACGAGGTCTGTTCAGAAGGAGTCAAGTCATTGTTAATGTAATGAGAACAGTTTGTGCAACACTGATGTAACCTGGCAGCCAAGGAGAGTGGACTGGAATGAGCACGTGTGAACAATGATGACTTCACTGTACTAGTCAGTGGGGGTGGTAGATGCTGTTGAATGAGCATGCATATTGTGTGGCTGTTGTATTTAAAATGACTGAGTGAGCTGAGCAACCAATCTGCATCAAATTTTGTGTTAAGCCTGAACATTCCTCTGTGGAAACTATTTGGATGATTCAGAAGACTGCAGCTATGGGAAACTGGTGATTGGCAGGTTCATCAGGACAATGTGCCTACTCATGCACCACATCTCATGCAGAGTTTTTTGGTGAAACATCAAATCACCCAGGTGACTCAGCCCCCCTACAGCCCACATTTGGCACCCTGCAACTTCTGGATTTTCCCAAAACTAAGATCACCTTTGAAAGGGAAGAGATTTCATACCATTAATAAGATTCAGGAAAATACAATGGGGCAGCTGATGGTGATTAGGAGAATTGTGTGAGGTCCCATGGTGCCTACTTTGAAGGGGACTGAGGAGTCACTGTCCTATGTACTATGCTTCTGGTATCTTGTAACTTCTTCAGTAAATGTCTCTGTTTCTCATAGTACATGGCTGGATACTTTCTGTGCAGACCTTGTAATGCTGCAGTGAACATAGGTGTGCATATATGTTTATGAATAAATGTTTTCAAATGTTTCAGGTAGATACCCAGAAAAAGGGTCATTGGGTCACATGGTAATTTTTCTGAATGGTATTTCAATTTTATTCTTAATGATTCCTCCATACTGTTTTCCACAGTGGCTGTACCAGTTTATATTTCTACCAGCAGAGAACGAGGGGTCTTTTTATCCACAACCTCTCCAACACTTGTTTACTTGTTTTGTTGACAATAGCTATTCTAACAGGTCTGAGGTGGTATCTCATTGTAGTTTTGATTTGTATTTCCCTATTAGTTAATGAAGTTGAGCATTTTTTGATATATCTCTTGGCCATTTGTATATCTGTTCGGGGAAATTGTCTGTTTAGGTCCTCTGCCCATTTTTTTAATTGGATTGTTTGTTTGTTTGGTATTCAGTGGTATGAGTTCTTTATGTATTTTAGTTGCTAACCCCTCATCAGACCTGTTGCTTGCAAACCACAGTCATATTAGTCTGACCTTTGCTTCAGCCATCATGTC
Source organism: Tonatia bakeri (assembly GCA_004024845.1). Taxonomy (NCBI): domain Eukaryota; kingdom Metazoa; phylum Chordata; class Mammalia; order Chiroptera; family Phyllostomidae; genus Tonatia; species Tonatia bakeri. The sequence goes on from PVIA01004740.1 coordinate 81,236, forward strand.
TCCTTTGCTGACTCTCCCCCACCCCGCTCTGATCTTCACAACTGTAAGATAATAAATTTGTGTTGTTTAATCCACTAAGTTTGTGGTGATATGTTACAGCAGCACTGGAAAACTAATACAGATTAAGCAGAGTGTATTAGAATTATTAATGTTTGGTTTACCTGCTGGAGGCTGCAAAAATCATCTGTAGTTAAAAGTGAATTACAGAACCATCTATCTGTTCCAAAAGAAAAAAATAAGGCACTGTAACACTTAGCAACTTTAATTTTTAAAAAATTTTCAGAGAATTAGGGAACTCAAGTCAAGTTTTGAAACTAACTTAAAAATTTATGAATTTCTAATAGTGCACATGTATTTTGAAATTTCAACTCTGTTTTTTCTTACATATGTAACTTACTGCACTGAAGAAGACAGTCATGTTACCAAATCTTCACATACAATTTTACAAACTTACATTTTCTAACTTTTAAATCAGAGCTGATAATTGAAAATTGTTACAATAAACTATACTCTGTGTGTGTAAATTTTTTTTCAAGATTCAATCTAGAAAGTTTATTTTGCACCTGGCCCTTTAAATTTTTATTGACTTCAGAAGCATTCTTGAAGATACTTTGTGAGAATGAAAATTATGGCTGGTACTCTTTTGTGTGGTTTATATGTTGGTTTACACATATGTGTTTTTACTTATTTGAGTCATGTCATTATAAGAGGGTAGGTCTTTTTTTGAAAGCACTGTACCCTTGTTATGAAGAAGAGATATAATTACTAGGAAACTTTATTTTAAGCACAGACTGTAGTTCCAAGCACTCTGTAAATAATAAGTAAATAAATAAATAAATAGAGATGTCCTTTAAAATAAGTAGAGAGTATTCATGAATTACTTGGGTTTCAATTTTCCACTATCATAACTCTGATTTTATAACTCACTCGTGGGTGAGGAGTAAGGGACAATACATCTATGGTACAGGGTAAAAAAAAACCAAGAATTTTATCATAAATCTTTATTATATTCAAGGCTTTCCAGGTGTTCTCAAAATCAAGCTGAATGTAGACTTCATGTTTTCATTTATTTCTTTATACTTCTTGGGCTTTTAGGTTCAAATGCAGTATCTACAGGCCATTGGCATAGGACCAATAATAATGTTAACTGATAAATTAACTTGGAGGGTTAATCATGACCTGATTCGGTTCTTTTTTCATTCATAGTTGGTCCACCTCAGACCCAAGTGGCTCCTGCTGTTAACTCACTCTCACCTGTGCATATTACGCCGTCCGCAACCATATCTGATTCCCTGGCTGTTCTGAGGCAATAACTTATGTCATCCACTCGGTCCATCATCATAATGACTGAGAATTGAAAAGCAAAGAGGTTGACTCTCTGTGTCACAAATTTGGTTTCTGTGCAAGAGTATGGAGAATTAGGTCTACTTGCACTACACTATTCATTTCATGAATAAAACAATGCAAAATCAAGCATTTAAATTCCTCCACTCAAAAATTCAGCTTCTTTTTTCATTAGGCTTATGGTTGTATTGCAAATATTTTAGCACATCCTATGCAGGGAGACTTGTCTGTCTAGGGAGCAGAAAGTAAAAGTAAAGTGTATCGACTTCAACACTGTTTCAAATGTTATCCCTACTGTGATCGGAATATATTCTAGTAGTCTTCCATGATGAAGTAACTGAACTAAAGCTGATTCCCCCCAAAATTCTAAAACTTTTGTTATCATCAGATGCATTGATGAATTCCCAGATGCATATTATATACATGTGTATGTACATCTACTTATTTTGATATTTCAGTCTAGCCCTCAGAGAAAGTGGAAATCTCAAGTGACACAACACATACTAAAAGTATTAAAGGTTTATCTATCAGCCAGCAAATATTGATTTCAAGTCCTAGAGGCAATCATGATTTGTGATAACATAGTCCAGGCCATCAAAATTTTTTAAAATTTAAATGAGCTGCTGAAATTTGTAGTCATAGAATAATGCATTGCTATACTGCAAGAAACTATAGTAACTATAATAGGAATTTATGTGAGATACCTTGGTGAACTGGGAGGATGCTGTCTTTGTGGATTTAGATAAAATGATAAGAATTTCAGGAGAGAGAACACAACAGGAAAAAGGTATGAAATAAAAATGGACATGGTATGAATAATTATATGGACAGTATGATAATTTTTAAACAATATGAGATAATGTTACAAGGGAATGAGAAAATAAAGAATCTTATCTTTGATATTAAAGACAATCAGAGCTCAATAAATGAGAAGGGTTTTTTAATGATTATTAAAAATAGATTGTTAAGGAGGAGAATGACATGATTTTTTGATACCACACCATATTACTATCATTCTGGTTGCTAAGACTGAGAGACAAGCCCTCTATCCCAATGTGCAAAGATGACTCTAGCTGTGCAATTTCAAAAATTCAGGAAGCTTGTGGTCATAAATTCCTCCATGATTCCACATTTTATAGAGACTTGCTCAGCATTAGAAAGCCAGGGTTCTTCTCTCAATTCAAATGCTGTATATCTAAAGCCAAAACCTGCACAAACTTATTGTATTGGGGGAGGGAAGAGTTTGACCAAGGACACAGCTTTTAGAAATGGAGAGAGGAGTCATACATTTCATTTATGTACGTGCCAAGCCGTGTAACAGACATTGAACATGCAGTAACTTGATCCACATAAAACATTTTTAAATAAGTAGCACTGCCTTAGTCACATTGTATGGGTAGAATATTGTATTGTATAAGTCAGGGACAAGTCAAGTGCTTTCAGCAGAACTCAATGTAGGTAGTTGATACACAGGTGTTCAGTTGAATGAGAAAAAAGAAAAGATAGAGAAGAAACTGAGAAAGTGAGTACCACCCCTAAGACTGGGGAAATAAAAGGAAGAAGCCAAGAGTATCAGGACACAAAGTTCAAATGATGGGTGATGAGAAGTTGGGTCTTGGACTTCCAAGGAGGAATCACCACCTGCCTGATGACATCACCTCTAAAGAACCATGAGCCCCTTTTTGAAAGGTCCAACAGGAGCTGAAAACTGGAGCCAACTCTTGCCTCTGGGAGAAGAGTGCATGAAAATTGCCAGCAAAGTGAAAGAAGGAAAGTCCTTCCCTTCCCATTCGCCTTCCCCTTCGCCTTCCCCTTCGCCTTCCCCTTCACCTCCTGGATAACTTAACAAGAAGCCAGCTGGCAACAAAGAAACATAATCGGCAAAGTCTCAGCTCCAGTCACACAAAGCAGAGTACAGAGGTGGTTTTTAGAAACTGAGAGACATAATGTATTAACCAACACAAGCATTTTACCCAGAATCCATGTGGTATTCTGAACATTTAGCTATACTCCTAGAGTCATATAATCAGTAGTACATGGCAGTCATAATTTAAACTCTAAGCTGTCCTTTGTAACAGTTGTCTGTGACGTTTGGGGCAACGTCTCACCAGAATGCTATTGTTACAGGGCTCCAAAGTGGATTTCAGGACCCCTTCAGAGCATCTAGCAGCATCAGGCTACTTGAGGTACCAGCACCGACCAGATACCTCCATGTAGACAGCATACAATACATGGGAAGGTATTAGGTGTTACTAGGATCTTCAAAGCCTTGAGAAGCTGTATTTGTTTAGAGAACAGTTCAGCATCGGCTCTGAGCCTGAATCAGAGACCAAAATTTGCTCACGCCCACTGGGATTTGTCTCCCACACCTGGAGTGGGACTGACTCATAAAACACTTCAAGTTCCATACAAAGTGGTCCTAACCACCACACATAAAAATGATTTTTGAGAATGATGTCTTACCTCTAAGGAAGCACTCTGGCCAAACTGCTAGAAGAATAGACTGGAGCATTTTTATTCTGTTTGTGTAAGTCCCCAAGTACAGTTAAAAAAGCACACATTTTGCCAATGGCCTTAAAATATAACAGCAGACAAGTTTTACCTAAGTTGCTTTTTTTTTTTTTTTGTATGAAACACAACTTCAGACAACTTGAAACAGCCTCATTGGAGAAATGTTAATGAGAGGCCTTGGCATCTAAGAGTCATTCTTAAAGGTTTCCCACTCTCAAGGATACTTTTCTTCCTAAGTGCTATTCTCAAAGAGAAAATGGAAAATTCATAGTATCTGAAAGGTCAGATTACTTACTTTATCACGTTTATATGGTGGCTCTAAGAGAAATAGCAAGTGGTTTAACAATTGCCCATTTATAAATGTGAATGTTTAAAAGAAAACACAGAGTTAGGATTTCAAGTCATAGGGAAAATTTTTATAAGCAATAACATTAGTCAAAATGTGTTTGCCTTCCCAGTAGGTGGAAATGTGTGTGGCAGAAAGTTTGAGACAAGAACATGTATTCAAGCCACATACATTGAACATTTTCAGTCGACAGAAAAAACAGTTATAAATCAGGTTGGATATTTACTGTTTTAATGTCACTAGAAAGTAATTTCTCAGAAGTTATCCCAGTTGCTGCTGTACAAAATTTTTTCTTAACTTTTTTTGTTGTTGTTAGAGTCAATACCTCGGTTTGTTCCCAGGAATAATATTTACTCCAGGAAAATGCTTCTTCTCGTCATTTTTCCAAAACCTCTAAGTACTAAAAGCTCTTTTAGAGGCTGTTTTCTTTTGGGATTCTCACTGAGCCACCTACTCATTGGAGGAAAACTACTTCAACACCGAAACCAAATAAAGCCAATTAGGAAACACTGCGGCTGCTGAATGACCCGTCTCAGGTCTGGGAGACCACGGGTAGCCCAGCGGAGCCACTGACTTGCACAGAGACCCGAATAAAGATACAATAAAGATACCTTTCTTTTCAACACGTCGCTGATCTCACTGATATTGGTCTAACTGCCCATCCTTAAAGTTCCATGAAACAGCAAGATCCTGACACAATCATTTTAACCATCCACAGAGTACAATACAGATTTGTTAATTATTACTTGCAAGGCCCTGTAAGAGTCCAACAGGGAGTAGACTTTGGAATAAACTGCCAAAGGTGAGGGTGTTTGCATAAGAAGTTTATAAAACTGTATAATTTCAAGTTGTTTCCTTTTTTCTTCTTTTCCTTTTATTTTATTCTTAGCCATGAACAAGATTTCTCTGCCTGCATAACATTTGAAAACTATCATGACTACTTTTACCCCACTAGTTTATATTTATTTTGTGTGGTTTGTAGTTGGACCTCCTGTGTTTTTACAGAAACAAGTTCAAAAATTAGTCTTTTTATTCTCAGTACACAGTCCAAACTGCACATTGGTCAGCTGAATCAAAAGATGAATGAAGTGAAGCACTTTTTATCTTGGACATGAATCTTCAGGCATTGTTTTTTAAAAATTGAAAAATGACGAAGAAAATAAATTACTGAGCTGGATGTCTTTCACAGAAAACTTTCTATCTCAACATAGGATTTATGACTTCAATGTATTGCACACCAATAAATAAATTTCAGCTGATTTGCATCTCTGGTTGGTTGGGCTAAAAATTGGAAACCACATGAGTATTAATTATGCACATACAAAGTTAGCACTTATATACACCTATGCTGTCAAATGCACACAAATTAACATATGCACACACATCAAATAGTCTCCAGTTAGTTATCACTGTAAAACAAACACGCCTCAGTTACTGGAGGATTTCACATAATTCTATTCTATTGCAATGTCAGCATTTCAATACGCATAAGACATGTCAAAAAAGAGCTAAACACACATGCACACACCCCTGAGGTCATGGTTACCTTTTGATCAGAGGTTTTGCAAAATATCCAAAGCCCTGAAAGAAACCATGAAGTCTGAGAAATGTTTGTAGGTTCTGACCAGCTTCCAGGCTTCCTGGTGGGAATACTCTGTGTGATTTTCCATCCTGCCGGAGGAAAGCAGTGGTTTATGGACAAGCTCCTAGGCAATTAGAATTCCATAATTCAAATTAATAACCTCATAAAATACTGTAGATTATGTACTTGGTTTTTAACCTATAACTAAAGTACTGTTCTATTAGTGATTTTGAAATTACTTGGAATTCATCCCAGCCTTACTAAAAATAATTTTTTTTAATTAAAGACATTTGAAATAAAAAAAGATTTCATTTAATGAAGAGGGTTTTTTTTTAAAACAAAATTTACAATTAGATTTTCAGATTAGTAGGACATGGAAAATATTTGCTTTCAGTGGTTTTGCTTTACTGGGATGTAGATGTTAAGGTCACGTTTTTCTCACGCTGACCTTTCCTCAGTCGGATGGGGGAAAGGCAGGAGGAGGCAGGAGTGCATCTTCATTTTATCTTGTTCCCGTTATGCTTCATCACATTGTCGAGTGAAATGAATGAATAAATTAGGTTTTTGATTTCATGTGCTGGATTATGTGTTTTATGCATTCCCCTACTTTTAATTTAGTAGGGCAGTCCTTTCCAACAGAAGATGGGTCTCATTAAAAGAAATGTTATTATGAGGTTTAATTTTCACTCAATTTAAAAAGAATACTTAGGAGAGTAGGGCACTGAAGCACAAGAAAATGATTAGTTGTCGGGGGGGGGGGGGGTGTTCTTTCAGAGAGAGAGAAGCCAAACATGTGAGAAGTAGTGCCTCTGGGGCAAATAAAACAATCAAATAGTCGGAAACGGGGTTGCAGGCTTCGCATAAATGACTGTCCTGCTCTATTTTCAGACCTCCTGCTTTTCTTTAATGACCATTTCTCTTTTTCTTGAGGCAACAGAGGAAAAAGGGCTGGGGGTAGGGGAGGATAAAGTCTGTGGCCCAAGTAGGACAAGACCCGGAGAGGGGTGCCTTTAAGGACTTTATACAAATTCTCACCAAGAGAAAAGTCTGGGTCTGTCTCTGAGGGGAGGGATCCCATTTCAGTTGGAGAACTGACCTAGCCGAAGTTTCTTGAACTTCACTGTGTGTGAGAATCACCTGCAAAGAGTAGGTCCAGAATGTGCTTTTTAAACAAGTTCCTGGTGACACTGCTGCTGGTCTTGGGTCACATTTTGAGAAACACTGACCCAGAACACGCATATGAAAGGCCACCCGGCTCTAAATAAATTAAAGTTGGATACACCTGCAAATATGAACAAACTAGGCTTTCCTCATAAATTGGTTGAGTATGTAACCATATCTGAGGACTGCAGTTCTAAACGTTTAGCTGATTCTGGGTTGCAGGAAGACGTAGCCATGTACAGTTATATCTCCTTTATCCATCCCCCTGCCTCTCTCTGGAAGGCTCATCAGCCCTGCAAATGTATTTCCATTTTCATTTGGCTTAATGGGGGTGAGGTTTACTGATGGAGTAGGAGAGCCATGTGGAGATGGTAATTGCCTGAAAATCTCATTAATATGGTTGGTACTATTAGAATTTTCTTCTTACAGGTAAATGAAACTAAGTCTGGATAAACATGAAAAGGAGCTTTGCTGTTTGGTCGTGCACATGCTCCCAGATCTAAAGGAAAGGATGGAAAACTGAACTGGAGAAGGGTGAGCTCTGAAGCAGTCGGACCTCTTTGCAGCAGGCAAAAACTCTGAGTGAATGAATTCCCATGTCCTTAGTACTTTATCACTTTGGTTAGGATGTAAATTTCAGAGACAGAATGTACATTTATTCAGTTTAATTGAAGTGCCCACCTCTTCATAGGGAAATCAGAGCACTTTGATTCATAATTCCACTGAAATCTGTTTACTGGGGGGAAAAGAATTCTCCACCAAGGAATGGAATGTTTTTCTAAAAAGGAGGAATAGGTCACTGGGAATCCACACATGTCTACCACATTGTTTGTGAGCCTTCTGCTGAGTGGGCCAGCTATTTTCCGAAGGCCTTTAGAAAGGTTAACAACTAAAACAGGGGCTTCCAACCCAGTTTCTCCAAAGCAGAAATGGGAACTCACAGAAATTCTGTTTAGTTTTTGTTTAATTCTCACTTGAGGATGTGTTCACTGGTTTTAGAGAGAGGAAAGGAAGAGAGAGAGAGAAAGAGAAAGAGAGAAACATGGATAGGTTGCCTACCATGCCATACATGCCCCAACGGGGGATTGAACCCACAACCTAGGTATGTGCCCTGACTGGAAATCAAACCCACAACCATTTGTTGTATGGGATGATGTTCCAACCAATTAACCCACCCAGCCAGAGTGAAATTCTCAATATTTTTGAAACAAAACAAAAATTATGTGCTTACTCTGAAAACTATTTGTTTATGGAGATACAAATATACATATATTCACCCTAAAAGCACTTTTTATCATTTTAAGAAACTCTACTATGTAGTTATAATTGTCTTAATTTAAAATCAGGTAAACAAGTAATCAGCTTTTAAAGTATATGGTTTGGTAACTCAAAATTTTGAAACATGGGAAATACGCCTGTGTGCTAGGGGCAGGGCAGAGATAACATAAAATTTGTATTATAATAATTATAACAATAATTAGCCTTCAGTGACCAGTGGTTGTCATCACTGGTTAAGTCATTGTTGTGTGCTAAGTTGTGTCCCCTAAATTCATATTTAAACCATAATGCCCAGCACCTCAGAATGTGATGGCATTTGGATGAAGGGCCTGTAAAGGGTGACTCAGTTAAAATGAGGTGCCCTACTTCATTTTGACTGGTGTCATTGTAAGAACTTTGTACACACAGCCTCAAAGGGAACCACACACAGAACCATGGCCATGTGAGAACACAGCAAAAGACAGACATCTGCAAGCAAGGAGAGAGGCCTCAGAAAATAACAGACCTTCGACACCTTGGTCTTAGACTTCTAGACTGTAAGGAAATACATTTCTACTGTTGAAGCCACCCAGTCTGTGGCAGCCCTAGCAAACTAATACACCATCTCAGAAAGATGGTTGACCATCATTTTGATATCAAAGTTCTAACAATGTATCTTTGTAGATCAGTCCAAAGTTTGATTACAATATTTTTTATTGACAAAAATGTGTCTTAATTAATTTAAATATATTCCACTTTTTAGCCTTCCATAAACATTATGATGAACAAGTTGGCAAATCCCCAATCTAACCATTGAAGTGCTTGAAGATTGCCAGCTGTTTCCCTTTATCTATAATTAGTAACACTGATACTTTTTATTGGTCATAGAACATGTCTTATATTATCCAGATCACTTGTTTTTCTTTTTGAGGTGGTTTTCTCAATTTTCCCCAAAACAAGGCCCTAGATGGACTGCCTACATATCACATGACAGAAAGGATGTCAGAAGCCAGCCACATGTGACTGTCCCTGCTTCCTCTGATTTTGGATTTTCTACAGACTGTCATCTCTGTGGGTACCTGTCCTCAATGATGACTACCTTAATGTTTATTACAGGCCTTATGTCTTAGTTCCCTCTTCCATCTCAGGTTCTTCATGGTGTGATGGCACCCTTGAAACCCACTTCTATGTTACCAGTCTCAACCTTGCCTGTTAACCTCAAACTTCTCCAGCTCACCTCATTTTGAAGAACTTGCAGCTCCAGGATGAAACTACTACCTCTAATTGCACTGACAGTCTGAAGAATTCAACCCGATGGAGTAGTTACATTATTTTCATTGGAGATACGAGGACACAGACTCACAGACAGGTTAAGTGACTTGGTCAAACTCATACATTTAGTAATGACTAAAGTATGATTTTCTCCCCAAACAGTCTCCAACACTTATGCTTCAAGAAAAACTGGGTTATGTCCATAATGCTGTTCTTTCACTCATTAACTCCTAACATACATTTAAAACTAATACTGATTTTTCTAAACACCAACATGTCATTTCAAAAACACTCTTTACAGGGGGAGACTGAGTGAGAGAGCGCCGGTCACTCCTGTAGCTGACCCAGTACAAACACAGGGAAAACACACATTTTTCAGGCAATGACTAAATTCTCCAAATTTTCTGCAAAGTTGCCCTAAAGTAAGAGCGAAATATGTTCTGGGTGTTCTGGATGACTCACTGAAGATGATGGCTTTCATATTTTATCTTAGTGATTCTCTCAAATTTTGTATTCTTCTCAATAATATATTTATATGTGTGTGTGAAAATTATTTATGTTTAAATGCCATTGCTTACAGTTAGAGAAATTGTTTTCTATATTTTTTTGATTGTTGGATAAGATACTATTATATTGAGCTTATGAATTTTAAAAATGAAATGGACTGAAATGAGGAAGATTTCATGAACTCAAACTTTTCTTGGTGTTAAAATAAAAAAAATATATATGGATATATTTGTGGACCCAGATCAAAACCCTATTCTTTTACTGATTTATAAATTATATTGTAGCAATCACTGACTAAAAGCAACCATAATATTGCCATAAGATATTGTAAGTGCACACCATTGTTTTTCAAAATTTGATGAATCATTTGTATATTTGAGAAATATAATGGACCTGAAAGGTCTCTGCTTCATTGGGTATTCTGTTTTACTCCCTCCAGCATATACTCATCAAAGGACTCTTTTCAGTGAAGAAAGATGAATGATAATGTTATTTTTATCTTTAACAAAGACAGCATAAACATCATTACTTTTAATTGAACTAAATATCTCAAATACCTTATCATCTGCACCGCAATCCTCCTATTTCAGCTCTCAACATTCATTTTACTTGCAGTGATCTTGTCATACGCAGTAACAACCTTGAGAATGCCTTCTTACAATTATTGATTGAGATGATTTAGCCTTGAAAACATATCTTCTAGATAAGCCACTTTTGTTAAACATCATTTGTCACTGAGGACAAAAACGAATTAATTCATCTTTTCCAAAGGGTGTCCCTTTGCCAAATGTCTTCATCCCTCTGTAAGTAAAATAACCACTGAAGCCAAAGTTAGACCAGGAAGGTCCCATCAGTGCAAATCTGGGTTGTGAGTTTCCAGATTAAGCCAGAGCTCATCTGAGTAGTAAGCTTTACAATCACTTCCTACTGTTTTTCAAAAAAAGATCATTGAATCACTGGCCTTTTTTTTTTTTAGTGAAAATTTCCATTTATATCACCTTATTGAGCACACAGACGAAATCAGGAGGCATATTGTTTGAGGTGGGTATCATCAGTTAACGAGGCAGTGGCTGCTGAATCGTTCACAATGAGTGATGTCTTTGATGCAGGTTACCTGCCACTCCCCAGGTTTGGTAGGGGCACCTTTTTCATTGTGGCTGCCCCTTTTTAATCCAAAATAGTTTTAGCCATGCCTACAGCTCCGGCTGTATCAAATATTCTCCAGTTACTGAACTTCATCTTTTAAAATAGCTTTGAAAATGACCTTGAAGTTAACTTTGAAAGGTATTTTATTTTCCTATTTGTATTTTTATTGAATTACTCCTAGAAAAGGTTTGTATTATTTTTATTTGGAAAATTTTCTAGTGATTATTCTTGAAATTGTGCTAACTGGATTTTAAATGATGCTATACAAGTGATACAATCAGACTATTTTGTGTCAATTTTTTTCTAGCTAAATGTTTCCAAGGTTTTAGGTTTTTTATTCTTGATAGTAAAAACTCATTACTTTAAATAAACATCAAAATATATTTTATTTTGCTGATGCTTGCCACTTATCAGGTAGTATTATGATTTTATTAAATGTCACACTTGTGATTTCTGGAAAAATGTCATGTCTGAAACAATTTGCACTACCTTCAGATTTTTCTAATTCTTTTTATAATCTTGTATAAATTCACAAGTCTCAAAGCTTCTGATTAGATCTTCCTGTTTAAAACAATAAACCATACATGCATCTGAAATATAATTAAAATTATTACCTTTAAAAGATAAATCAACAATGACACATTATTAATAATTCAAATTAACATTTTGGTTACTTTATGTTGGAACTCACTGTGGTGGAAATTACAGCTAAATTTAGTTATGTTCATGTAAATTTATCTATATCATAGACTCATAGATTGGATTAGTTAACTTGGTGCTTTTTTTCCTTCCATGTGATGGTTTGTGACTTTCCTATTTAGTGAGAGGCATTCCATGCTGCCTCCATCAGCAGCAAGTTCTTTCGTTGTGTTTTTGTTTGTATAATGGCATGTAAGTGACCTCTCAGTGTTCATTCATTGGACAATCAGAGCAGGATTCAGAAAATGGAAAGGGGAGGACTGAAAGAAACAAGTGTTTAATCATGTCAATGGAGTTAGGAAAAAAGAAGGATCCAAAAATTCTGTCTACCTCAAAGGTCCTATGAGCTGGGGATGATTGTGCTGAAGGGAAGACAAAGATAAGAGAAGTTTAGCCCATGGGGAATCCTGTCGACCCATGCAGGTCCAGCATTAGGAAACACCAACATTCAGTCCAAGAAGCCACTGATAGGGTTCACCAATACCTGTAGATCATTCATAGTCCTTTGAGTCCTATAAGGAAGTTCTTGGTTTCATCCCTGGGGACTGAAAACTTTCCATGCATAGTTGGTAACATATCAATTAAGGCTAGATCATCCAGCAGAGGGCAGCTTACCTGCTCTGCAACTTCGGTGAGCCCTGTTCAATCTGCCCTTGTAGATAATGTCTTCATTGCCTCTCACTTTCAGCAGCTAAGATAATTTATAAGCCTCCTGAAAATGGAGAGTGAGGTCTTTAGCAACTAAGGTAACAAAAATGAAAAAGAAAAGGGAAGTACATAGGAGTAGCTTTTAAACTCATGAAATCCATTGTCATGACATAAAACTTTTTATTGAATGCAGTTGTGGCAAAAAGGGCCAATAATTGTGTGTGCGTGCATAATGAGAAGCCAGAAAGCAAAACAGTGGTTTGAAGGTTATCACATTGTCTATAAAATAAAAAGAAAGCCTAAAGGGGCCACCAATGAGAATTCGTTTCAAATTTCCATGCTGCAACTTATTTAGACAGACAAGAATTACCCTTGAGGGCCAGTGATATTAGCCAAGTCTGGTCTTGCCACAGTAGCATTCCCAGTTCATGATGTCAGTGGCATGTGGGGTTTCTAATTATCACAAAATACTAGATTTCCTATTTAGTCCAAGCCCATTAAAACAGTCTGTTCTTTGGGTTTTCATTAAAAAGCAAAAAATTAGCAGACGTAGAATGCACATGCTGCTGACTTCTGTGTGTGGATGCAAAAGCCTCTCAAATGACAAAACCTGAAATACCGTCACCCTAATTTCACATTAAATTAGTGTCCTGGGCACAAAGACCATGCTTCTTCTGTGGGACGTGCGCCTCCGCATGTGACCTGGGAGTTTCATGTTATCGGTGCTATCTATGGAAAAAACTAAACGTTGAATGGAGCTATTCTTGTAGGGTTTTTTGAGAAGAAATACGAATTTCTAGGAGGCTCTTTTTTTCCTATCAAGTCAAAGTCTAAAACCATTAAAATAAATCTCATTTGAAAATAAATCTTACTGGGGCAGGGCTAATGATCAAGGATGAAAAAAAACATGGGTCACCTGATTTCCCAACCCATAGGTTGTAAAGTCGGTTTCTTAATTTAACCCTGCCTATCTATTGCTAATTTGATTTCTTTAGTTCCCTGCCTATATATTAACTCTAGCCATAGTTTATTGTCCTATTAAAATCTACCAAATGTCTCTGCTAAAATCTACTAATGTCTCTACCAAAGGCTTTCTGGATATCTTTGCCTGGAAGTAATTATTCCCTTCTCTCTTTCTTTGTAAGATTATATTCAGTATTTCTCATTACTTTCCAATTCGTTTACCTATTTGTGTGTATAGCTGATTTGTTTTACAGAGTGAAAGGGCCTTGAGGATAGGGACAATATATCATCAAATTTTGCATGCTCTGGACACAGAGGACAGGAATAATTTTCTGTAAAGGCTCTGACAGAAAACATTTTAGGTTTGAGGGGCCACATGTGATTGATCTCTGTCCCAAAATTTCATTTTTTACAACCATTTTGAAGTGTGATAAACATTCTTAGCCTGTGAGATGTACAAAAATAGGTCATGGGCCAGATTTGGTGCTTCAGATTATTAGCAGAGCATATAATGAGAAATAAACAAATGTCTACAAGGGAATGAATAATAATAATAAATAATAATTATTGAGTAAAATACTGATTCATTCAATAACATTTTTGTTCTAATCAGTGTGAATAAAAAACAAATAAAATATTTGTAACTCCAATAAACAAATTTACCAGGTAATCTTTTGTCCTGAAGCTGCTTACTCAGAAAAACAAATAGAATTGACATTTTGAAGTACTTAAGTTTAGTTAATTATTTAATTACTTTTCTTTCTGGATGGGTGCAATGATAGCTACTCACTATGTATAAGATATTTATATGCTAAAACACTTCTTAAAATATGAAATAGAATATTATAAAGAAACACAGCTTTATTTTGTGAGTTTTTAAATTATGAATTCATCACTAAATACTTATTGAGTGCTTCTGCTTAGGCTGTAGAAGGCCACAGTTTAACAGGGGGCAGCCAACGGAGGTGGCAAATGGGGATTTGTAATGGGTCAAGAACTGGGGGTCCAGGAAATGTTAGAAAAAAATACATATATATATAAGATGTCCTTATCCCCACAAGTCTGAACAGGGGGATGGAATACATGGAGCAGGGCCATTAAGAGTGGTTTTGAATAGCAACAGTTTGTAGACAACCTCTAGAATGGTCGTTTAACATATCTGTATCCTTTAACTGGTTTCATGGATATGTTAAATAGCTGTGGCCTTGCTTTGAGCCAGGGGGATGGGAGTGACTTCAACCCATGATGTAACTGGGAGGCAACTCCCCCTGGTTATAGAGCTTGTGTAAGAGCTTGGAGATGATTGGCTCCACCCCATAGGGCCACACCTGCTCAGACTTACTACCGCAGACCAGTAAAGCTGGAGAAATACGGGAGTGCTAGCAGCTGTGACCAATTGTGGGCGGAGTCAGAAATGGTGCAGCAGAGGAAGATGGCACTGGGATTTAAACCCAGATGCAGCAGCCATTCGATGTCTTTTTGGGACCATGCAGCTTGGGCAGAGAAGAACCAAGGGTCTTTTGGGGGCCACACAGCTTGGGCAGAGAAGAACCATGGACTTCTATTTTTTTTTTCTGAGATACAGTACCCTGGACTGGGCAGAGGGGGAAGGAAGGACTGTGCATTCATGGGTATTCTAAAGGACTTTGGGAGGTCAGTGAGGACATTAAGCCATTGCTCTTAAGTTTGTATAAGTTTTTAAATAAATAATCCCTTTCCTTTTCACCAATTTCTGGCATTGAAAGATGCCTTTCCCTGTTGGTGGCCAAGGTGAATCTAGTATGAAGTGGGGGACCCCCAGAACACAAGGGTGGATCCATTCGGTAATAGTATATGGTTCACCACCCGCCCCGATCTGTTCTGTAACAACAGGAGTAAGTCACTCCTACCCTAAAAATGAGAGAGAACCAGATAATGTAAGAAATTATAGCTTTAAAAAACAAACAAACAAACAAACACACAGACCTGAAATCATAACACAATGAAGGAACTGAATTCTAAAGATGGACAAGCTCTTCTGAAAAATGTGGAAAAGGTGAACTATTTCACCTTTAGAAGAACAGAGGAGGAAGAGGTGACTGCCACAGGGAGGGGTGAGGAAAACAATCAGCTGAAATATTAATAAGTTTTTAAAGGCCAAGTGTAGGCTAGTATATCAGTTTAGAGCTCCAGAGAGATCCAGACACACATTCACTCAAAACTTCTGCTTAAAGGGACACCACTGACAAAAATACTAGAAGCAGAGTTCATGCATACAGGAAGTGATTGCCTGTCATTGGGCTAGTGGTATTGTCCTAGGATCATCATAAAAGGTGAAAAATTAATGCATCTGGGCAAAGGGCAGCAAACCCTGTTGTCCCCAAGGCCAATATGGATGGAAGGATAGAAGCAAAATATCTCCACATCTTGGGGCGGGTGTGGGGGTTGAGGTAGAAAACCCTATTTCTTGTCCTTGAAATCAAAGCTCTATTCCTTCCAGCAAAAGTCTTTTTCTTCTGGAGGAGAGGGAAGAAACCTCTTGGGGCACTAGTACTGCAACAATACAAAGTAGATTTCTTCTAGTGTTAAAGGACAGAATTACAACTCTGTTCTGCAGGGAACCTCCAGAGATCCAGTGTAGAGCTTGGTTGCCTTGCAGATCAAGAAGCAGAGACAGTGAGAAAATCCAACTCCCAAGGGCTAGGCTCAAGAACCTGCCTATTATTAAAACCAAGACAGGAAACCAGAGAGCCTGCCCAGCTGTCAAGGTGAGCCTAGCACTGACTAACAAGTGATTAGCAAGTCTACTCATGGGGATCCAGTGAGAGAAAGGGTTGGCCCGCTATGGCCTCTGGGCCAGTTCTTCCTAGCAGACTGTTTTTGCAAAGCCTGTGAACTAAGATAGTTTCTATAGGTTTAAAGGATTATAAAACACAAGTGAAGAATATGAGACAGAGACCATTTGCAGTGTATAAAGCCACATTATTTACTATCTTCCAGAAGAAAAATTACTGACTTGGAGAAAGGCATGGGAAGAGACTCTTCTGTTGCACAATTGTGCAAAAACTTCTAAATGTGAGGGTGGAGTAGAAACCCACCTTATAGGGAAAAGCCCTGCAGGACACCATCCCTCACATTAAGTACTGTAATGTAAGGCAACCACTGAACGAATTTAAAGCTTGTGGTATACTGAGAATAATGGTAGTAACACACAAGCCCAAACCCTGCTCAGAGAGCTCACCTCCTATCTAGATTAACTCAACACCTTCACATTAACAGCCTGGCAGAAAAAGAGACATCCCCATTTCCATGTTTAACAATTATTTACACCAGGATCTTTTTTTTTCCTACATATAATTTCAACATTTCAATTTTAAAAATTACAAGATGGAAAAAGTAGCTAGAAAAAATAACCTATTTGTAAGTGATAAAGCAGTCAATAGAATGAGAACTGGAGATGAGCCACGTGTTAGAATAATCCAAAAGTAACCAAATAATAACTGCAATCAATATGGTAATATATCCATTTAAAAAGATGGAAAAACATGCAAGAACAGACACTAGAAAAGGCAAGAGAGCAAACTTGGGTCAGCCCTGCTAACACTGAGTGTAGGCTGTTAAGACCTATTTTGGGCTTTTGACCTCCTGATTGTAATTGTACTGTTTGAAGCACTAACTTTATGGCAATTTGTTACAGCAGCACTAGAAAACTAATATGAACACAGGTATAAATTATTTAAAAAATATTAGCAAATAAAATTCAGCCATGTAAAAGAAAGATGCTGTATCAGGAGCACATATATTTAAACCAAGAATGTCATGGTGATTCAATCTTTGAAAAAACAGTCAATGTAATTCATCACATAGGAACTAGAATACAAAAATGTAAACATATGACCATCCCAGTAGGTGCTGATTGATTAATCCTGTGTATCATCTGGGGCACAGTACCCAGATATTCGGTCAAACACTGTTTCAGTGAAGGTATTTTTTTAGATAAGATTAACATTTAAATTAATAGACTTTTTCTTTCAAATAAAATAAGCCATTCAGGTTGTGAATGCTTCCCCCTCACATACTTTTTTTAATTACATGTTTCAGGCATGCAACATTAATAATTCAACATCTGTGTACACTACAAAGTGGTCACCTCCAAAAGTCAAGTTACCATATATCACCATACAGTTGATCCACTACACCCCTTTTACCTACCCAAACCAGTAGACTTAGTAAATTAAACTGCATCCCATAAGGTGAGTGGCCTCATCTAATCAGATGAAGTCATTAAAAGAAAAAAGACTGACGTCCTACCTCCCCCATGAGTAAGAGAGAATTCTGTCACAAGATTGCCTTCAGAGATATTTGCAATATCAACTCTCACCCAATCTCCAATCTACTGGCCTACCTTGCAGATTTTGAACTTTCCAGCCATCACAAATATTTATATTTTAAAATAAATCACTTCTGAAGGTAGGTAGATGATAGGTAGATAGATAGATAGAGGATAGATAGATAGATAGATAGATAGATAGATAGATCTTCATACATATGTGCATAGATCCATCCAGTTGGTTCTGTTTCTCTGGAGAATCTTAACATATGCAATAATAGCACTTGACAGAATCTATCATCCATTCCTGAAAATAAGGAATAGAAAAAATCTTTCTTAACTAATAAAGGGCCTCTTAGAAAAGCCAATAGCTACCATCATACTTAGTGGAGAAATACTTTTGTTGTCACTGTAAAATTGACAATAAGTTGAGAATGTCTACTCTCAACTCCTCTGTTGAACATTGCACTGGAGGTCTTAACCAGTGAAGTTAGGTGAGAAAAAGAAACAAATGACATCAATATTGGAAAATCATAAGTAAGACTCTTTATTCATAGATGAAGCAATTGTCTAAATATCTTCCAAATCCACATCTAATTGTTAGAATTAAAAAGAATGTTTAGCAACATTTCAGGATGCAAGATGAATATACAGAATTCAAGTATATTCTATACAGTAAAAATGAGCAATTGGAAATTAATATTAAATTTACATTTAAAACAACATTAAATTGATATTATATAAACAATATCAAAAATACATATAAATATATATATTAAAATTGGTGTGCAACATTATAAAACATTGATGAGGGAAATTAAAGAAGACCTAAATAATTGCAGAATACACATGATAATTACATTGGACACTCAATATAATTTAGATGATAATTCTCCTCTAATCTACAGATTCAGTATAATTCCAATTAATTAGTTTTTTTACTAGAAATTGACAAACATTTTCTCAATTTATATGAAGAGGCAAAGGTCTAGCAAAAGAACAAATTTGGATGATTCATCTTACCTGATTTTGTCTTCACAGAAACCTACAGTAATCAAAGTAGTGTGACCTTTGCATACGGTAAATATTTGATCAATGAAATAAACAGTCAAGAAGAAAAGCTAAAAATGTATAGTAAATTAATTTATTATAAATTTGCCAAGGTAATCAAATATAGAAAGGATGTCCTTCTCATTAAGTTCTACTATAAAATTGAAATATCCAAATGTTAAAAAAAAATAAACCTTAACTTATATTTCACTAATATACAAAAAGTAATTCAAAGTGGATCATAGAACTACTTGTAGAAACTGAAACAAACTTTAAGTCATAGACTACTCAAATGCAATGCATCAATCAAAAATATGAAAGAAAAAACGAGAAATTGGAATTAGCAAATTTATAGCTTCTGTCTTTAAGGAAAAAAGAGGAAAAAAACTGTTGACAAACTAGGAGAAAATATTTGCTAATGCAGATCTGATAACAAGTTTCTATCACAATATGTAGAGAACTCTTACAATTTAATAATAAAAGAGTCAACAAAATAATATAGGCAAGATATTTGAACAGATTTCACCATAGAAGAGATATTGATGGCAAATAAATATATAAAAACATGGTTAACATCTTTAGTCATTAGGTAAATGCAAATTGAAAACCACAGTGAAACACCACTACACACCTACTGGAGTGGGGGGATGGAAAAAAAGATAAGCTCACCTGATGGTGGGGATTAGCTATTACAACTCATGCATTTCTGGTAAGCATGCAAAATAATAGAGACACTTGAAGTAACCTTTAGGAATTTTGTATAAATGTAAACATACATTTATTGTAGGACTCATCAGTCCCACTCCTAAATATTTACCCAATAGAAATAAAAACAACCTGATAGGTTGTTCTCCAATTTATTTGGTTCTTTATCTGGAGTTGTGCTCTGTTTGTTCATTTGGGCCACGTTTCTTTGTCTCCTCACTTTGACAGTGTCTCTGTATTTGTTTTCATGTATTAGGTAGAGTTACTATGTCTTCCAGGCTTAGTAGAGTGGTCCAATGTAATCGGTGTCCTATAGGATCCAGTGGCACAGCCTCCCCTATTACTCAAGCTGGATACTCAAGGTATGCTCACTTTGTAGGCTATATAGTTGACCTCTTCTTATAGTTGATCCCTGATTGCTGTTGGCATGTTCAAGGTCAGCCACTGCCTGTGTTCTGTCTAAGGTAACAAGCATTAGCTACAAAGATATCTGCAGATGACTGCTACTTGTGCTTGGTCTGGAGGTGCCCAGGTGAGGCCAAGCTGTGAACCAAGGCTGTCTGCTGCTAGTGCAACCCATGGAGTCACTTAGTGAGATGTACATGGCTTGTGAAACCCAGATGCTGCTTGTTTGAAAGAATTTAGGAAAATCTGAAGCATGGGCCAAGACAAACCATTTACATGGAAAGGCTACCGGAAACAGCTTGGGTGGGCTTGAAAGTTGGGTTGGGCAACATTTCAGGGAATCACCAGGATGGGTCAAACAGTGTGAGCCAAGTTGATGAAGTCTCAGATATGGCATCTGCCTGCTGGGTCTGTTGGGAGAGGGCACAGAAAAGGAACAATGGCCTCTGCCAGCAGTTCTGTCTCTGAGAAAGCTGTCCCCTAGCTCTCACCTTAATGGTAGACAATTCAGTTCTTCCCCATCTGCCTTTAAATCTGCTTCTCTGGCACTGGAGCTCAGAGAGAGTGAGCCAGATAAGTCTGTGTGTGAGCCCTTTAAGAGGAGCTGCCTGGAATTTATTCAGTCTTCCACAGCCTCAATCCCTGATGGTTTTTATAGCCAGAAGTTATGGAGACTTATCTTCCTGGCATTGAAACCCTGGTCTGCGGGCGGAAGGGGGGGGCTGATGTAGGGCTGGTACCCTCACTCCTGAAATATCCCTTCCAATTTTTATCCACCACACATGGCTGTGGGACCAGCCCATTCTGTGTCTCTATATCTATGACCAATTTTAATGTGGTTTCTTCTTTAATTCCGTATTTGTAGAACTTCCATTCAGCCCAATTCCTGATCATTCTGAATGATGTTGTTTCTATAGTTTAGTTTTAATTTTGATGTAGTTGTGTGAGCTGTGTTTACCTAGTCCACCGTCTTGACTGGAAGTCAAAACATTCGGTATAAGGATGCTCAAGAAACTTAGTGAGGATCTCAACAGCATGAAAAAGATCCAGTAAGAAAAGAAGGATACAGTAATTGAAACATAGAACAATTTACAGGGAATCAACAGTAGAGTGAACGACGCTGAGAATAAAATCAGCAATTTGGAACACAAGGAAGAACCCCCCCGCAATAATATCAGCTAGAAGAAAAAAGAATCCCCCCAAATGAGGATAGTATAAAAGGCCTCTGGGACAACTTCAAGTGTACCACATTCATGTCTTACGGGTGCCAGATAAAGTAAAGACAGAGCAAGAAATTGGAAACCTATTTGAAAAACTAATGGAAGAAAATTTCCCTAACCTGGTGAAGGAAATAGACATACAAGCCCAGGAAACACAGACAGTCCCAAATAAGATGATGCCAAAGAGGCCCACTCCAAGACACATCATAATTAAAATGCCAAAGATTAAATAGAAAGAGAGCATCTTAAAAGCAGCGAGAGAAAAATAGTTACCTACAAGGGAGCCCTCATAAGACCACAAGCAGAATCTCAAAAGAAACTTTGTGGGCTAAAAGAGATTGGCAAGAAATATTCAAAGTGATGAATAGAAAGGACCTACAGCCAAGATTATTCTATCCAGAAAAGCTATCATTTAGAATCAAAGGATAGACAAAGAGCTTCCCAGACAAGAAAAAGCTAAAGGAGTTCATCATCACCAAACCATCATTATATGAAATGTTAAAGTGTCTTCTTTAAGAAGAAGGTCAAAAATATGAACAATGAAATTGCCATTTCATAAATACATATCTACCAATAATTGAATCTAAAAACAAAATAAACAAACAAGCAGAAGAGAAACAGTCATAGATTCAAACACAGAGACTGTTTTGCTGGTTGCCAGTGGCAACCATCAAAATGGGTGGAAAAGGTGAAGTGTTTAAGAGGTATAAATTGGTAGTTACAGGATAGTCATGGGCATATAAAGTACAGTATGGGACATGGACTAGCTAAAGAACGTGTATGCATGACCCTGGACATGGACAGTGGACTGCCTGAGGGAGTGGAGGGGGGCTGGGTAGATGGGGACAAACTGGTACAACTATAATAGCATAAACAATAAAATATAATTGCAAAAAGAAATTTAGTAGTTGTTCTTTTTGACACTTTCAAACTATTTCTCTTCCTTCAATTAACATTCTTTTAGACATCTCACCACACTTCCCACCTCCTAACTATTGCTAGGCATATTGCTTTTCCCTAAATTTTAAGATTTATAGCATTGTATTTTCTTTTGTAATTATAACTGGTATTTGGTCTTAATTTTGTCTACTAGGCAGGGCTTTATTATTTATGATCTCTTCATTTTGATTTATCTTTTACTTGTTTAGATTTTATGAATAAGAATTTTATTCAGGAAACACTCATAAATGCTATATTTCTTAAATATTGATATGTCTCTTGCCTTTATATTTGAAAGAAAATTTAGTTCAGTTTAAGACTACTGGCTCATGCTACTTTTTCTTGCAAAATTTTATAGACATTGTTTGAAAGAACATTTTATCCTTGAATATTGCCTTGGAGAAGTCTGAAATCACCCAAATTTTCAAATTCTCCCCGTCCCTATTTTAGGAGCTTTTTAAAAAATTTATTTAATGTCCAGAAGAGTTGTTGTTACCTTGAAGTCTGGTAACTATTAAGACTTCATTCAGTGTTGACTATTCCATACCAAACTTTTCTTGGACACAGTGTTCATTTTTCTGTTATATTTTAGCATAATTTTATATTTAATTTAGTAAGTTGTCTTTATTTTGCCTTCTATTTCAGTCATTCCTAATTACCTTGGTCTCTATGTTTTAAAATTTATTTTGCATGATATTCTTAAGCTTATTCTTTATGTCCTTGACTTTTATTTTTCACCATCTATTTATCATGAGACTTCTAATGGTGAGAAGCTGCGAAACTATTCTTGCAATATGGTACATGTGTTCAATACTTTTCTTTAGTACATCTATTTTGTTGGACAGTGTTTATATTGAAGGAGTCTCCCTGAAGTCCTTTCTCACAGCTTGTGTTCTGAGGCCACACAGAAGTCACTGGGCATCAGTCAGATCTGAAGTAGGTTGGCCATAATTGGGAATGATGGAAGACAGACTGAATTTGCTTAAGATGGGTCTAATGAATTTTGGGATCCTAAATAACTTAGGGAGTGGACTTCCATCTGTATTAGTATCATAAAAGTGAGTAAGTTTGGGAAATGGGTAGAAAATTAAATCAAAGTACAAGATAGGGTTACAATAAGCAAAAACTTATTCATTTCAATGGTCTGCTGCAGAACTACACAGGCTGGGCTGCCTTTAGGTGAAAGTCTAAGAAGATTTGAGTTCCAATATACCACAAAACATTATAATTAAAAGTGTTGACATAAAATATTTTATTACAAATTTGTGAATAAGTACATCAAAGATTTTACATAATTATGATTTTGGGGACTCAATCATTCACTAATTTCTTGGTTTTCAAGTCCATAATTAGATAACTTTTAAAGTAATATAATATACATGAAAAACATACTTCACTTAATTAAAAATCTTCAAAGACTGAATGATATAGTTTTGGAAAGAAGTAAAGTAATCAAGGAATATCAAAGATACTTTTCCAATACTTATTTTTAGTCATATAAGGTTTTTAGGAGTACTAAAATCTTAACCCAATTTTATATAAATAAGTAAACAGTGCTTCCCAACTCAAACACTGTGCTTAAAGGCTATCATAGGAATTCTTTTCTCCTAACTTTCTTCAACTCTTTCTGTTTTTTTAGTCCTTTCCTTATTTTTTCCTAATACTTCCAATTTTTAAACACAGATAATGAGTCTAGTTTGATCACCTGGAAATTAAGACAGATTTCACGGGTTAAGACTAATGGGGATGCTCAGCCATCAAACCAAGATGGTTCAAATCCAGGGTTTCTTAAAACCCTACAAGTGATTTTTCTTAGAAATATTTTCTTCTTAAAATTCTGTGTAATCTGTGGTTAATCTTATAATTTTGTCTTCCAAGGTTTGCAACATCACCTGAAAACCTCGTCAAAGTTTTTCTTTTCTCTCCAGGCTGCACAGAGCAGCCAGGGTAAGACAGGCAGGATAAATAGGAAGTCAGACCCCTAAGGAGAACAGCAGGTAGGGCAGGCTCATAAAACAGAGGCAGCCCTGCCATATGTGGTCATCTGGCAGCCCCATGAATCAATCACAAAGACAAGCACCTTTGATCTACTTGAAAGGCTAAAGATGTGAAATACAAACTTGAGTGACCTTTGAACTTTTCAGCATGAGCAGTTCACCCTTGTTCCTTGAATACTTTTTTTTTCCCTAAAATTCTACACCACTTCAGTTGAACCCATGTGATTTCGTGATTTTCCTACCTCTGTTCTTGTCCATTCAGCAGCATTGGCGTGTGCTTTTTCTTTTTCTCTTCTTTTTTTTTTTTTTGGTAAAGATGGCTCTACAAATTCTGATTTATACAAGGTCACCTGGGAGCTAAGCAAAATGCCTTTTAATTGACCTCTTAATTTCTTTCCCTGCTTATGCCCTTGCTCCTTTTCTGTTCATCCTCAACACAGCAGCCAGAGAGACCACCTCAAAATCTTACTCTGGGCAAGTGCCTCCTCTTCTAAATTTCTCCAATGACTTGGGAACAGATGAGAAGCCCTCTAAGACTTTACACAGACCCAACTGTTACTACTTCTCTCATATAATTTTCTATATATATCCTTCAGTTATCTTCTTGTCATCCTGCCTCCTTGAATTCCCTCTGCTGCTCCAGGCACTTTTGCTTCAATGCCTTTGTTCTTTCCATTCACTCTGCTTGGAGCCCACTCTGCCCAGGAAGTGCACAGGACTTGCTCCCTTTCTTTGTTTGGATTTCAGCTTAAATACTTCATCAATGATGCCCTTCCTGATTTCTCTTCTAAATAGCAAGTCTTCCACTCCAATACTTCTGATCTACTCTATTGTGCTGTATTATCCTTGTTGGCATTTATATATTTGTATACCCCAAAATATGTAAATTATATCTATATAATATACATATTATATATACTTAAACACACATAAAGAAATATATTTTATTTATTTGTTACCTCTCAAATTGGAATATTCTATGTTAGCAAAACTTTTTCTGAACAGTTCACTGATGAACCACCTTGTAAAACAGTGCTTGTTGGGCAAATAACAAGTGCTCAGCAAAGTGTGTTAAATGAATAAAACAATGAGTGTTCTTAGAATATACTTTACAATCAACAGTTTGCTTTACATTAGTAGGAAAAATAAAATCCAAAGTGTAGGGATGGGTTCTAAGACAACGATAATGTCCCTGGCATAAATGAGCAAGGTCATTCCTAGGCCTGGCTGCTGGAAAGCACAAACTCTAGTTCCCAGAAGCTCTCTGCAATCTGCTCTTGTGCTATTGCCACTTTTCTTGACCTGCTTTCCTGACCTACATGTCTCTGATGAGGGGTGGCTCCTTTTTCTCAGATTTTGACCGTATTTGTGCTTGATATTAACTCACTCCTGAAGAAGATCTGGATCCTGTAGCCATACTGGAGGCCAGTCTGTGAAATCAACCAAGATTTATGCTAACTCTCTTCATCTGTTTTCTCCTCATGATCCTCATCTTCCTCATTGAGTACCACCATCAAGCCAGTGGTATGTTAACCAGATTTTTTATTTTACTCCTTCATATTGAGACTGTTTTTAAAAAGTTACCAATTTATCTGTATTTTTATATCACTCTTTTTCCATTTACGTTTATGCTAGAGCATCCCTTGAGCCTCTTCCAAGCTAAAGCATTCATCCAAATTTCATAACTTTAAAACCTTTATTTGGTCAGCATGATATATAAAAGATAAGCTCTATAATAGACTTGATTCTAATGGATCCAAACTTAAAGGCCCTGTTAACAAATAATCTAGAAAGTGCCAATGCTCCAAAGTCTTGGTATTAATTTTAAAGTCAATTGAAGTCAAGAATGACTCTTTTAAAACCTCAGTTATTAAAAATTACCAATTAGAAATTCTGGGAAACAAGGAAACAAAGACAGAGGTTATATATTCTGCTTTTTAATAAAACCAGAGAAGACATTTCCTTTATTTCTTATGACTGGATCTTTATCTGTGTGTTATTTTAGAAAGTGCAAGCAATTCTCAAAACTGAAGTATATGAAATCTTCAAAATTAAATTAAAATGGTAACTTTGGACAGCTGAAGAGAGAGGACATGACTCTAATGGAGCATAGCAGAATTTGTGTGTGGGGTGGGGGAGCGTGCAAAATTGAAGGAAAGAGTAGTTAACATATTAGTATATTCTGTGGTATATAATATATGTGATATGTTATATAGCATGTGTAGTGCTTAATTTTACTTTATTTCTGGCTCTAAAGTAAAGCAAAACATGTTTGGTTTACATGGCCAGTTTACTCTCTGTTATGAGCAACCCAGGGAAAGAAGTCTTGTGACTAATGTAAAAACTCAATGCTTATATTGATATCACATGAACAAAGGAGAAAAATGAAAGTTTTGTATCTTTCAAGTTAAAATTAAAACTTTCCTCCTCTAAACTTTTATTTGATTCGACTTATCTGTGATCATGCCATGTAGTTTAGTTTTTAAGGAGAATTCAAGCAGAGCATTTATATGTATATTTACTGAAAGAGGGTATTAGCTTGTTAGGAAACACTAACATAGATGATTGTTCCATTTAACACAGTACAACGAAACTTGTACAAGAGAAAAATATGAGAGAAGTACAGGAAAGTTACGAGAGAAAGAAAATGGCAGATGGAGAATGCAAGTCATCAATGCAAAAAATATTTACTTAACACTTATTTTGTGTCAGACACCATCTTAATTTTAGCTAAGGCTACCTTCAGTCTTAAATAAGCATGAATACCATAGACAGTGTAGGGGATGAAGAACAGATGAAAGCTGTTTTGAGCTGTAGATCTGGGATTGAATGTTTGGTCAC
Source organism: Tonatia bakeri (assembly GCA_004024845.1). Taxonomy (NCBI): domain Eukaryota; kingdom Metazoa; phylum Chordata; class Mammalia; order Chiroptera; family Phyllostomidae; genus Tonatia; species Tonatia bakeri. The sequence continues at coordinate 108,138 of PVIA01004740.1, forward strand.
AGGCCAGCACCTCTGATGTCGGCTGCAAATCCAAGCCTCGGTTACTATAAATCACCATAGGCATAGACCTTCTGGGCTAGGCTGCTTATAAATCACCCAGACCATGAATATTATATATGACTGTAAGAGGCCTCTACACAAAGTTGGACATATCAGAAAAAAGGATGCTTTGATTTGTGACTACATGACCCAATAATGAAAACAGTTAATGTGGTGTGAGAGAAATGGGTGGGCTTTAAGTGAATAAACAAGGTAGTTGACTCTGATCCCATGCCAGAGTGGTACATTAGTGGTACTTGCTGAACAGACATTGACACGTCATCATCATCCCCCCAGGTCCAGAATTTGCATTAGCATTTCCTCTTCATGTTGTTCATTATATTGGTTTGGACAAATGTATAATGAAACATGTATCCATCATTATGGTTACTTACAAAGTCTTTTCTCTGCCCTAAAAGTCCTCAGTGCTTTTCTTCCCCCTAACCCCTGGAAACCACTGATATCTTCACTGTTACCACAGTTTTGTCTTTTCCAGAATGTCATAGAGTTGGAATCATACAGTATGTAGCCTTTTCAAATTGGCTTCTTTCACTTAGTAACATGCATTTGGTGGTTTGATAGCTCATTTCTTTTTAGCAGTGAATAATATTCCATTGTTTGGATATACCACAATTTATTTATTCATTCATCTACTGAAGGACATCTAGGTTGCCTGTCTTGACTTGGATAAATTTTGAATGAAATTTGAATAAGGCTGCTAGAAATACTCATTTAGACATAGGTTTTTGTGTAGACATACGTTTCTAATTCAGTTGTGTAAATAAAAGGGATATCAATGACCAGAACCTATGGTAAGAGTATTCTTAGGTTTGTAAGAAATCGTCAAACTGTCTTCCAGAGGGGCTGTACCACTTGTCATTCCCACCTTTTATTTGATCAGAGTTCCTGCTGCTCCATTGTTGATAATGCTTTATGTTTTATCTTATTAGCAGCCATTATTGAAGGTTTCTAGACAGGAAAAAGTATTAATCATGAAAATAATTAGGTTTCTGTTTAGCAAACTAATTCACACTACTTAGAAAAGGCACTTATATTAATAATATTGTAGGCAATCAACAAATGGGTGGTATTAAACAATAGTAAAAAAAAAAGGATAAACATATTTGAGATTTTTCTTGACATAATTACCCAAGAAGATGCTGAGGGTACCAATAGTGGAGGTTAATAGATGAAACACTTATGCTTGGGCTTTATAAAAGCATTCACTGTTGAGGGTTACAGGTAGGGACCCATTCATGTTTGGTCAGTTCGTAGTCTGAGAATTTGATAATCTAAGAGTTACAAAAACTTCCTCATCTGCTGTGCTACCTCAAAGACCAGATATTAGCCCATTATTTTATTGTATTTCTTTCCTTTGGCTTGGTTTGTATGGGTATTGATATGTTCAGGACTGAAGTGACTCATAAATCTCATTTTCAGCCTTTAGTAGTGAAAAAAGGAAAATGCTATTTTACAGAGATCACTCACCCTCAAAATTCATACCAGGCAATAACCTAAACTGTCTAGTGTACACAAGGTCATTTTAGGGTATAGAGCATTATAAAAAACTGTTTAAATTATTTGAATTTTGACCTGCCTTGGACTAAGTTAAAGATGGACCTATTTTCTAGTGAATTGTACTGTATTAAGGAGTAATAAATATCTTCTACATAAAATCTGGGCATTCGATTCATTGAATTGAGTGATTGAGTTTTTTAGTTCTGCAGGAATACTTGGTGTTTAATTGTGCTTCTTTTTACATCCATTGTATGTCTTTATATTTTTCTTTCAAGGGGAGCTAAACAAGCAGAAGCAAAATTTTATATCTTAGTGGAAATATCATTAAATACTAGTCAAGGTCCAATTGGTCAATGTAAACCTTTAAAACAAAGGGAATCTAATCCAGGTAAGTCATGAAAGATCTGGCAAGCTGTAGAAGGGATGGTGAGGAAACCCAGAGATTAAACAAACTAGAATCTGATACTGCTCCTTGTTGGAGGGCTAATGACAAGAGCTAAGCTAGAATCATGTCAGGTTTTATCATGTGGGTGATGTAAGGCTATCAGGACACACAGCTGCATTCAGGGGCTTCTGGAAACAAAGGAGATAAGGGAGAGTTGGAATGGTTCTTTTCATACTCATGCTCACCAGACTCCCTCCACTGTTACCCACTGGTTGAATCCAGGTAGAATCCAGAATTAACAGAGCTTATGATACACAGCCTGCAGGGGTCAACATCCCTGTGAAACAGAAAGGCAAAGGTGAAGAAAGGGCAGACAGTATAGCTAATACACTACTTGGAAATGCTATAGATTTACTACCTTTTCTATATAAGGGGGGAACCCCCCAAAACCTGGAATTTTCTCCTGGAGGGCAGGCCCCTTGTAGTAAAGGCTTCCCCTGCTAGATGAGTGTTCTAGGAACCATCTGTATGAATATACCAGCTGGCATTGTTGTGAGAAGGTGCATTTGGCTTCAGTGAAATTTTTTGAAGACTCTTTCAACACATTTGCCCATTTCATGATGGGTGATTTACATGCATACCTGCCCACATTACACTAAGTATTCAGCAGTTTTTGACCAAAAATGACATAACTCTCATGCCCCACCCTTCTTAGTCAGACCTTCTCTCCTTCAAGCAACTTTTTATTGTTTCTTGGATGAAAAAAGTCCTCAAAGGGAAACATTTTGCCAATGTAGAAGAGGTGAAACAAACAACTGCAGAAGCACTAAAAGGCATCAAAATCCACAAGTTCAAAAACTGTTTTGAACAGTGGGAAAAAAGTCTTGATAGGTGTATTGCATCAAATGGAGAATACTTTTAAGGAGACTGAAGTTTAAACATGTGAGAATGAATACACAATTTTTATAAATAAATTCCATTTTTGGGGGGTCCCCCCTGGTACATATTGGGGCTGGGAAACATTAATTGGACTAAGTTCTTTCTTTTAACTTTATATTCATCATTTGAATAAATAAAGCAGATGAGTCCAACAAAACTATCCTTATGGGAACATTTACTTTGGAGTTTATATTTTGACATTTTTTAAACTTAAAATTCATAAAGGGTATTTCTGTCTTCTTTCTATATTTAGTTAATTGTGGGAGTTTACAGGCTTTTTGGCATTTTGATAATCTTAAAAAAGGAAGCTTTAAGATGATAACATGTTGTCTAAATATGTACCCCATAATAATTTGATTATCAAAGTAATACAAGGTGCTTTTCAGTAATTTATTCTGTAAGTGTAAAAATGTCACTAAGTTGGAAGCTTAATATATGATTCAAGCTGTTATATGCCAATATCCTTAAGAGATAGCTTGCCTCCAGGCCTCCTGCTTTATATTGCTTTTCTATACATGTGGGCACAGACCTAAAGTTTCCTGCCTCCATCTGTTCGGTGGGCACTATCATTTGATACACAGAAATAAGGTTCAAAATTCTTAACTAGTTAGTCTTTCCAGACTTTAAATGTTTGATCTTTAAATTTAGTTTTTATTCCAACAAACTGCTCTTTCATGATCATAACACATTTGGTACCCTTGCATACCAGTATAACAAATTGTTCCCCTCTAAATTTATTCCAGATCATTTCATTGGTTAATTCAGTGTTTCTCAAACTGGGTCTGGAACATTCTTCTTGTGTATCCTTAATTTACCCACCTGATATATACAAGTGTATTGCATTGTGTTTTGACGATGAAAGGTGGCTTTTTGAATTCAAATAAGATTGAGATTTATTTTATGATTTAAAAAGAATCTTCCAAATTGAAATATGTATTAATGCATGGCAGTGGCTCTAAATCAACATACAAAGATAAGTACTCATAATACCTTGGAAACAAAAACAACTGAGGTGCTTTTAACCCTACTTAGTGTCTTATCTCAGTGATAATCAAAGTAAGGTAAGATTGTATTAGATAAGCTAAAGTTTAACAAAGTATATCAAAACTTGTCAAAAAGTCAAACAATATTCATTGAAAGGAGGTAGTCAATGTCATTTCTAGAAAAAGGGACAACACCATCACCAAATTTAAGTGTCCACAGTGTTATAAAACAGTCAATAATGGCCAAGAGAATCTCTCTATCCTGGTTGGCATGTGGTCCACATTTATATCAATCACTACCAATAAGATAATGTAACATCTTGACTTTAGTAACTTCCTATATTATTCTGCTCAGACTGCTATGGCAAAATACCATAGTTTGGGTGGCTTTAACAAGGGACATTTATTTCTCACAGTTCTGGAGACTGGGATGTCTAAAAGTGCCAGCAAGGTTGGTTTTATTCCAAGACCCCTTGTCTTGGTTTATAAGTGGCTGCCATCTATCTGCATGCTCACATGATTTTTTTTATATTTGTGTGGGGAGAGAGTGAGCAAACTCTCTGATATGTCTGCTTATACGGGTACTAATCCCATCATGGGAACACCACCCTCATGACCTCATCTCCAAATACCCCAAAGACCCCAAACTATAAAGATCCCATCTCCAATTCCAAATGCTGTCAGATTGGGAGGTGGGGCTTCAACATACCACCTTCTCAGTAACCTGATTATCATTTAGTTAGAACCCCTGCTTTCACCCCAGGTGAGAAGGAGTTATAGAGGTAGGCTTTGAGCTGGGATTGTGATGTGCCAGGAGTTCAGGTCAGTAAAGGAGAAAAAAGACAAGTTCATAGACTTCAGTGTATAGAAGTTAAACAGGATATTATGAAGAATTCAAAATGACAAGCCCATTGTGTAAAAGTACCACAGTTTTTTGATCCACTCATTTATTGATGGGTGCTTAGGATGTGTGACAGCATGAATGGAACTAGAGAACATTATGCTAAGTGAAATAAGCCAGGCAGTGAAAGACAAATGCCATATGATCTCACCTATAAGTTCAACCTAGTCAACAACACAAACAAGTGAGCAAAATAGAACCAGAGGTGTGGAAATAAAGAACAAACTGACAGTGACCACAGGGGAGAGGTGAAGGAGATAACAGGGGAAAGATGAGGAAGAGTCAAGTCAAGGAACAGCTATAAAGTACCCATGGACAAAGACGATGGGCAGGGGGAAGACTGAATGTAGAAGGTGGAGGTTGGGTAGGGTAGGGGAGAGTAATGGGGGAAAAATAGGCACAACTATAAATGAACAACAATAATTTTTTTAAAATGACAAGCCCAGAAGGCCATCCAGCTGTGTCATCCATCTGAATGGGATAGGGTGAGAAAGAGAATGCAAGTAGGAGTGAAGTTGTAAGGACAGAACTGCAAAAAGTCAAAGTATCAGAATAAGGATGGTAGGAAGAGGAAGAAAAGTCTCAAGGCTCAGGAACAAAACTGTGATCATTTTTTATGGCAATACAGATGAGGATATTAGAGGGCATATCCCTCTAGTACATATATCATATTTTGCCATGTTTAATGCACTCCCAGGTATAGTGTACACCCATGTTTTTGGCCCAAACTTTCAGGAAAAAAATTCTTTTGTTTTAAATTATTAATTTATTCTTTTAATTATTTATATTTAGAAAGAAAACTGATTATTGTCTTCCAGGGCATTATTTTGCATATGGATATTGTTATTGCTTTCTAGAGTTATATTTTTAATGCATAAGCATAAATAAAAGAACTAAAAATATTTATATGGATACAGAATGAGTATTACCCATATATGATGTGTATCCTTATTTTTTCCCTAAAAAAATTGGGCAAAATAATGTGCATTATACACAGCAAAGTACGGTATTTGGTTTCCCATTTAGACTTTACTATATGGGAAGAATACTTTAGATAATATTTTAATCTGTATGGCAGTTCTATATTTTGTTTTAAATACTATATTAAACAAATTGACCTTACATTTCACATACTAGCATCTTGTTTACTTGAAAATTGTAAGATCTTCTACCTGAATATCAACGACTCTTGTACACCACAGAAGTAATGCTTTGACAGCAAAGTTAAGTGGCAGAGCAATTAAAATGAATATCACACTATGGAAAGTTCTGCTTCTCCTGACTGTTCCTGCTCTAAGATGTCATCTTGTATCAGCCAGAGTGTTAATTTGCAAAACATATTCTCCAAATCTCAATTACCTTGAACAGAACAAAGATTCGATCACAGTCTAAATCTAATTAAAGTCTTAGTTGGGAGAGATGGCTCTGCTCCACCTTGTCATTCAGGAATGTAGGCTCAGTTCATATAGTGGCCACCTCCTGGGGCCTCAGTTCTTTGCTTACTTATGAACCAGACAAAAGAAAGAGGAGAATTATGCAGAAAGTATATTAATATCAAGTCTGGACATGGCATAAATTCTTTCTTCCCACTTTCCACTAGAACATTGTCTCATGAATTATTCACATGGCCCCATACAACTGCAAGGGTGACCAAGAAATAGCATCTAAATATGTGTCCAAGAGGCAAAGGTATCTAGGAAAGGTAAACACATATCTTGTACCCACTTGATCTTTTATCTTAACGTCTCTCTATGCAGCCTCTTCATCAGTGGAGAAGCTGTAGAAAAGGAGACTGATAACAAAAGACATCCCAAAATATGTTTATAAATTTTGATAGCTATCTTACAATTTCTAAAATGTGGACTAAAATCTGGACACTGTATCCTTCGTGTGTACCAAGTCAATGTAACATGATTCGGGGCTTCTCTGTGAAACACACCAAATGTTCCAGAAACAATAGGTCTTTGTGTAATATGAATTGAGAGAATTGTTGCCAGTAAATTTAAAACAAATTCTTGAATATCTTTAGCATTAGCAGATTTGTAAATATTTGAGAGCTTTGGTTCCAGTTCTTCATGGATGCTTATTTGTTTATCATGTAAACATTAAGTTTTCTTGTAAACCCATATTTCAATAGATGGAAACATTTATACACTTGCTTCAAGGAAGAACTTGTCAGCGGCCTTCTGGGAGAAAGCCTTAGTGCTACTAACCTTGAAAGATCAGGGAAGAATCTTTCAAACCAATGTTTAAGGTCAAAAGTTGGTTGTAACCATAGCTGATGTACAATGCTTTTTACTTTGTATCAGAAGGAAGAAATAAACTCTTCACTTATTTTGATTAACCCTAGAACTGTACTCTCTACTACAGTGCCCATTAGCCACATGTGGCTACTTAAACGTACGGTAATTAAATCAAATCAAAATTTAGTCAGTCACTTTAGCCAAATGTCAAGTGCTCAATAGCCATATGTAGCCTGTGGCTTCCATATTGGACAGGGCAGAATAGAACGTTTTCCTCAATGTTCTATTGCTATTGGAGAGCTGTGGCCTAGAAACACAAATTGCCAACCCAGAGCCCTGTGAGAAGGAGAAAGAGACAAAGAACTGAGATCGGGGTGAATACTCACAGCAGGCAAGGGATGCCTGTTACTAATTTCTTTTTTGTTGTTCTTCTCTCGTTCACAAACAAATCTGAATCTGTTCAGCACATTTTTTAAGAATCAGGCTTATTTATTGAGTGTTTGCTTTGATGACTGGAGGAAGGTGGCTAGCTCACTGGGGACTTTTACTTATTCTTTGCAGTAGCGTAAAGACTGTTAAAGCAATTCAAAAGAAAGCCATTTTGTTCGGTGTGAATGGGAACAATAAATTAAGCACATAGCAATCTGACTTATAATACTTAAAACAGCAAAATATATTGGTATACTCGTGACATGAAAACCAATCAAAAAGGCCACTAAAATTTTTTCTTTGCTTCCCCCTCCTTTCCATCTACGCTCTCACTAATTTTTTTTTTTTTGATTCCTGGAACATTCCATTTTTTTTACAAGCTAACAAGTTTGATGTGGCCCTGTGTCTTATTCCCTTCCAGGCTTGCAGCTGTTTTGGCAACAGAAGAAAAAATCCCCATAACAAATCAAATAAAAGCCCTTTCTGTGAAGAGGAATTGGAAACAGCAGGCCTCAAAGAGGACTGCACATGAGATGCCTTGTTCTGGCTTTCAACACAACTCAAATCAGAAACACATTACCATAATCTGAAACAGCCCACTGCTAACACAAGACAGATGGTGGGTAATAACCCATGCATCATTAATAAATAAATTCCAGCATTAAAGGCTTTACAAAGTATGACAACATTATCTGGGCACAATTACTGGCCCTCTCCCACCCCCAACATCATTTCAGTGTGTTATGGGCTATGCTAGGGTGTTTTCCTCCCCTCCAACTCCATGGATCTGAAGGAAGTTTAAACACGGCACAAGTTTTAACCAGATGAAAGCTATCTCAGTGTACAGGACAGGTCTGAAACTCCATAAGGGAAAAATAAAATAGCTGCCAAAGTGTAATAGCTCCCATGTTCTGCTGTTGGATCAGCCGACGGCAATTTATTGCACTGCCCTCCGAAGCTGGCCTCACCCTCTATGGTATGCCTCTGTGCCTGCAATGCGCTATACTCCTCAAGCAAGAATCTTGGCATCAGATTTGCCACAAAGCTGAAAGATATATGTGTGATTTCTCAGCTTTCCTTTTGCAAACGATACCATCTGTCTCTTCTCCCCCAGCTTCCCCCACCAAGGGAGAAAGAAAAAGCAATCTTTGATTAGATTGGAAAAAGAGAAAGGGAGAGGGAGAGAGGGAGGGAGGGAGGAAGGCATGGGGAGAGAGAAAGGGGAGACACACAGAAAGAGAGAGAGGGTGCGGGGGGACAAATTTGAGCTGCATAAATGTTGAAAACTGAAAAAGAAAAGGCCATTTTTCAGATGCCCAAACACACCAATTACTTTGCTTTATTTTAGTTGGTCGATGGGGTAATGTTCTTCCAACAGGATGTAAGATGCACAGGCACATTAGCAGAGGCCTGGGCAGGCCTCCAGTGATCATCTGTGGGGCTCCCCAGAGTTCCCAGGGTTCTGCGGTACTTCTACAGGTTCTGCAGACAAAGCCTGGGCTGCCACTTTCTAGGCATACCATCCTGAGTAAAACAAATTGAGCATGGCAGGCCCAAGGATTCTAGAGAAATATAAGCTCTAGGACACCAAATATCAAGTTAAATTCTCTCTATGTGAAATTACATATTTCTTCTCAATAATAGGCAATATAAGCATTTTTTTGTCAAATGTACCTGGATTATGTCTTTAATGAAAAAGATAAGCTTTTTGGCATTACCTTAGTTGATGGGTAAAGAGCTAGGGATAGAAAGTGTAGTATGTTCTAAATTGGTTAATCCCAGATTACTAGAAGGTCAAGTGAAAATATCTCCATGGTGTCATCCAATGACCCAAGTGTCACGTGGATACGATTTACTGTCCCTGAGCAGAGAGTTGCTTTTCCCAGTCTAGGGCCATTTCGGGGGGTGGGGAAGCAGAAGGAAATCTCTCTTTGGAACAGCTGTCCCCTTTCTTTCAACATACAGAGAGCTTTCCTTCCACTTAGACGCCTGCATGTGCAGGCTGCAAAGTCTGCAAGACTTTTCTGATTAACATCTAAATCCTTTGCTTCTATCTCCTCCTCTTTCCCAAACTTAAATCAATATTTTTATGTGTACATATGTATCTACTTTCTTTTAATTGACTGTGTGTTTATCTCATTTCCTCCACTAAATTGTGAGATTCCTGAGGGTCAAAAGCATGTCTAATCTCTGCTCTAAATTCCCCTTAGCACCCGATACAGAATGGTGCACTCTAGCTAAATGAAATCACAAGTCAGAGAGAAACACTAGAGCCCCTGGCAGTGCAGACTCGGACAGAGCCCATGAGTTCCAGGTGAGTTTGTTCCAAGATAGCTTTTCTTTGAGCTCTCTCCAGCTTTCTCTGGGAACAGCTGCTGAGGGATGGTCAGAAGGAGGTAAGTTAAGCTTTAATTGGTTCCTGAGGTATGCAATTTACTTTATGATCTGAACATGATGGAGGGAATTTTAAATGCACTCAGATACTGAATTAATAGACAAAGAGAGGAGAAAAAAATCATATTGGTCAAGAGACTTGCTAAAAATGGCACATTTTGTAGAAGTCAGGATTAGTTCCAAAAAGTCTTGGTCTGTTTCCAACTCTGTAATTTCTGATATCACATTTAATATTTTTTCTCTTCTATCTTGTGTTAATTCCTGAGCAGGATGATTTACTAAACTATCATTTCATCATCATCATCATCATCACTTAGGTGAAATCAATAAACTTCTATTTGCTCATTTTGACCAGATTTAGTCCCTGTTGTCTGGGGTTTGAAGTCTCATGCATACAAACATTGTAACAGAAAAACTGATATAATTGCATAGTCATTGTCATTTGGATTGTTGTTTTTCCTTTATGTAGCAAAGAGTAAATTACATCATGAGACTTATGAAAAAAGAACTACCTTTTTTTAGATAGTCAAAAAAATTTTTTTCAAGAAATCAAGGGGTGATTTGCTCATTAATTAATGAATATTTATGTGTACCAGACCTTATACCAGCATTTGGAGAACAGCAATAAACATATCCAGAAATGACAGAGAAGAAGAAATCAATCAGAAGATGGGCTGGCTGGACAAAGAGGGTAGTTTTTCTCAGAGAAACCCAATGAGGAGGTGGAGGGTCAGTGAGAACTCTCACAACTAGAGGACTCAGGAGCACAGAACCATTTTCTTCAAACCTGAAATAGTCCCATGAAAAGACTACATTATTAGCACTATATATCTTTAGAGATTGGCAGGGATAGGGTCTGTCAACTCTGTGAGAAACTTCCAACCACATATGAGTAGCTGTTTTTTCCTTTTTCTTAAAGATTTTATTTATTTATTTTTAGAAAGAGGGGAAAGGAAGGAGCAACAGAGAGAGAGAAACATTAGTGTGGTTGCCTCTCATGCACCCGCTGCTGGGGACCTGGCCTGAAATCCAGGCATGGGCTTTGACTGGGAATTGAACCAGCAACCCTTTGGTTTGCAGGCCTGAGCTCAATCCACTGAGCTACACCAGCCAGGGCTAGTAGCTATTTATTTTCTATATGTCTACCTGAAGAGCAAATAGTTTAATTTAACAAATATTTGTAAAGTTCTAGTGCCTCATGTTCTTTATCTGCAAAATGGGGAAATTCTATACATCAGAGGTTATTTTGAGGATTCAACTTAGTTTACATGTACTTAATAAGGTCAAGAAAGTTTATTAAGCACTAAATATATTTTAACTTTTTCTTACTAAAAGTCAGATCCTTCTTTGGACCTCTATGTACAAAGTAGTCCATTTCCCTAGGAGCTTACAATCTAGGGTTAAGATCAACACAGGGAAATGAGTTTTGTATAATACAGTGACACCTAACTTAACTCTAGAGGCATTTATTGATGCCTACTCTGTTCCAGGCACTGGTGGTACTACACCCTGAGTATGCCGTTATGAAAAAGGGGACAAGGTCTCTGTCCTCATTGACTTTACAGTTTAATACAAAAAGAAAAAGGTGGGGGGCTTGATAAAAATTTACAGAATAAAAGTCAACTTGTAATTGCATATGTGTACCATGAAGAAAAGATATTTCAAGAAGAGCGTTCAGTTGTCTTCTAAGTGTGCAGAGTGGTAAAGGGAGATGAAGACTTGTTACTGTTTCTTGGATTGGTAGCCATTTACAGATTCTCACAAGACCCAATTCAAAGGGTATTAGTTGTGGAAATCAGATCAATGTGGGTTGAAGAAGAGGAAGAGAGAAAAGTGGAGACCACAGTTCTATTTTCTACATACTTCTAAGAAATAAAATAAAGTCTTGTCCAGAGTGGTTTGGAAATTCAGAATAGGAGGGTTTAACCTAGCCTTTTAGTTTAGGGTCATTCTCCTGGCATAGCTGACATCTGACCTGAATCTTAAAGAATGAGTTACACATGTAAAAAATGTGAAAGGTACTGTAAGCAGAAAGAATAGCATCACTAAATTTAGAAATGTATGAAACAGCAACATATGCACAGACTGGTTCACAAAAATGTACAGATCTGATCATTTTCAAAAGTCTGGCCTGTATTATTGGCTTAAGGTATGTTAAGTCTAATTCTACTTTGCTTTGCCTAGTACACAACAATGATCAGGCTGGTTATATAAACCATCAGTGTAAACAAGCAGTAACTTTATTTTCTTTAATCTGGCCCTTCCTTTTGATTTTTCCCCCTTTGACTTAAATTGGCTTCACACTGAGCCACCCATCTCCCTCTCTCTTGTTTAATCAAGAAGCCCTTGGGACAGTGAGGCTCTGGTCAGCATCCAGAAGCATTAAGAACACAGTCCTGGGTCTACTGACTACAGAGACAAAGTTTTCAATCAAACTAAAGATAATATCTTGCCTTCAGTTGTGTTTTAGCTCTGGACCCAGGAAAGTGGAAAGTTCCCATCAAACAAATACTTGTGAAGTCAGAAAGAACAACTCCATGGCTGACATTAGGGCTGGATGCGATGATCAGCTACCTCCTACCCTAGCACCAACCTAGGGTAGGTAGAAAGCACGACCCTAACTCCTTTAGTTACCATGATTAATTATTTTTTTCCTATATGACCCATCCCCTGGAAGGCATTGGCGAGCCAGGTCTCCAAACATTAGCTCACCTGTGACTCCAGCCATGGCTTTTTTGGCTGTAAACTCCTGTTTGTGTCTTCCTTGGTTTTGCTGTGCACAGGCAAATGGATCCCTTCAGTCCGGTAATATCAGTTGCTATACTAACGCCACCTAACTAATAACCACACAACAAATGATGTAGAACAGTAAACAATTATTTTTCCTCTCGAGACCATGGATCATTTCAGCCATCATTTTGATCAGGGCCTGACTTGGGTAATCTCAAGTGGCCTTGCTTAGTCATGGATGGTCCACTATGAGGTGGCTATGGGCTGTCTGGTCTAATATGGCTTAACTTGAAATGACTCAGCTTCTCTGAGTGGTTTTTAGTACTCCAGTAGACTAATCTGAGATTATTCTCATGGGACAGGGGGCAGAGGTGCAAGAGAGTCCTGTTGGGGCTGAGACTTGGAACTGGATGCTTTGACTCCCCACTGCAACCCATTGGCCAAAGTATGTCATGTGGTCAGCCTACAATTTAAGGAGTGGAGAAGTAAATTCCACCCCTTGATGAGTCTTGCTTTCAAGTAATGTTTTAATGGGTGTGGATGTGTGAGGAATGGAAAATTAGAAGCATCTTTGTAACAAATTTATTAAATTGGTAATTAATGTTTTTTGATTATAATAATCCTTTAGATCTCTCCTCAAAAGAAAACATAAAATACTTCATATTGGGATATTTCACTTGTCAGAATACATTTGTCCATGTGTATGGAGCATCTTGGTCACTATAGAGGTAGATTTCAGGAGATTAACAACCTTAATACTATTCCTTGCCAACCTTTGAAATATGGATATAAAGTGGTTTGAGTTGAAGAATGAAAAATTTTGACCCTTTCTACCTAGTTACTCATATGCTAACCTCTTTTTCTAGTTTTGCTATTCAATCCAGTAAGAAGTTGCAAATTTTAAGTGTGAGATAGTGTTTAGGCCATAAATCTGTCTGGTGGGCACGAGGAAGTATCTCAAAGACCTTAAATCTAGGTTCCATCCTCTCATGTGTGATTTCTGTTCCCACATCCTATGATCAACAGACTTCATGGTCAAGCTCATTGATATTTTTCCTTTCCCAATTGTACCAAAATAAATCATAGCTTGCACCAGACCCTTTCCTTAGGATTTGGATTTCAGAAGTAGAAGGTATGGTTGTCTAGAAGGATGGAAATGAAATCATAAACCAACTTTTACCAAATAGTCCTATGTAAGAGTCTTTGAGGTATGGCCCAGATAATTTTTTTTAAAAAAGTGGTGCTTTAATTCTCTTCCTGGTAATGATTTTGCGTGATTCTCAGGAATATTGTAAAGTCACCAGAACCTCACCATAATTCCTAACGGTCTGCAGGCCTTGCAGCTTCTCAGAAGTGATGTAATTAAAACTGTCAGTTGAAGGCATAGGAACTGGTGGAGAGAGAGAGAAAATGGAAGATAGTGCTCATACTAGAAAACTTTCTCATCCATGTGATAACTTGCTGGTTTCAGCATGCTAAACTTTGGCCAGAATTTTTCATCATTTTATTTTGCATGGTTTCATGCTTTCTTACATTTCCTTTGAAGCTTCCTGAACTTAAAAAGATAGGAGCTAAAGTGAATAAAAATATGTTGCTGTGAATTTTCCCTCATTCCAGCCAAAAAAACTCTTAAGCCTGCGTGGACCCTGTTTGATGATGTCTCCAGGGACTGACATGGCCTATGACTCCCCGAGTCCTGACATCTCTGTGATGTGGTTTGGGAAGTTCCAGACACAGCTACAAGTTTCCAGTATCAATAGTTTCAGAATAAAGACAACATGGGATGATCGTTAATTACTAGATGAGTCATTTCTTCAGTTAGTTTTCATTTGTAATTTTTATTTATGGTAATAAAATAGAAAAAATAAAGAAAAGACAAAATCTTTTAAAGATTGTAGGCTACCAATCTAGGATGTGGGCCAGTTGATATTCCTTTTAAAATAAGAAACTTTAAAGCAACATAAGGAATAAACAAAAACAGGAGAGTGATAAGGAAGGTTTTTATAACAACTGCACAGCATTCTATCATATTTAGGCGTGCTCACGGAGACAGGATTGAAGTCACAGACTAAAGAGATGACTTCAAATATGATTGAGGATGGAGACCTCTAAGCTATTAAGAATCCCTGTTTTCTATTATCAGAACATTATTTTAATTTTCAAAAGGTGTAACATATATACAAAACCATTTTCTAGAATAAAAATTTTAGAAGATACTTTGAAATTATAAAGATGCTTAGAATAGTAACCAGCATACTATAAAATCTTAAAAATTCTTCCTTCTAAGAAAATAAAATATATGGCAAAAATTATTTGAAGATTGTAGGTGATCAATATGGAATGGTGGCCTACACCACTACAAATTGTTCGCAGTAAGATAAAATTATTGATATCATCTGTTTCTTTGTTCTTATTTTTCAACTGCCTTATTGTCATGCAAAAGTTAGAAGAGAAAGGTTCATCACTAAAATTAGTTTACTTTATACAGATATATTGATTCTGAACACTTTGGTGTCTGCACAGAAAAATATCTTGGAGTATGGTTTAGCTAAAGGCCACTATGGAGAAGGAAGAGGAGAACATACTTTATAGTAAACTACGTTGTGGAATTTAGCACCAAAAATTTATAATCTTTTTTAGTTATGTGGAGTATAGACAAGGGAGGTAGAATAGAAAAAAATACTATGGAAACAAAATAGAATTCAATTCAACACACCTTGTGGAGAAAGGAGCTTTTGTCTTCCTTTAGGAAAGGATGGTTAGTGACATTCAAAAAACTCCAACAATTGTTCCCGATTTCTACTCTACATGATCTGTCTTTGATAGATTTAGTACAGACTGGGTAAGAGTGGGTTATAATTTCAATCCTCACTGCTATTTTTGAAACTAATTAAGGGAAAGAAAGCCAAAATTATTTTTTCAAGACTTGTAAAGAAAGAGACTCAGCTAAACTTAGTCCTTTGGGCAGAAGTTTTGATTGGCAGCTAGCTGGGTAAGAGAAAAATATATTTATTGAAGAAAATATTCATAGGTAGGAATTTTGTACTCTCCAAGGGTTTGTATTAAGAAAACTTATAACTTGCTACTTTCATTTTTAATTATTGAAAATACACTCATGATTTTAACTATCATATTTTATTGATGATAGAGGAACCAAATTCCATCATCGCTATCAGCCACAAAGACTTCCCAAAATAAGAAAATTCAAATAATAACATCATGCTTGCTATATACCCCCAGCTACTTACCACTCCAAAGTAACAGAACAATGTTTCTAAGATGAGAGCCACAACAAACTCCAAATTTGTGATGATTTCCATGTCGCTATCTAATTGTCCCTGTGACATCCCATCCAATATACCCAGAACACCTTCCTACTTCCAGTTTCTCAACTAAATTCCCTTCCTGACTTTGCTTCTACTGTAACTGGCTTATTCATTTCCTTAATCACTCAGGACATCTGCTTCTTTGTCTCTGTGACTCTTCCCTGACCACAACTCTTGTCATCCGAGCCATTGCCAAATCTTAGAAGATTTACATTTGTGACCTTTAGCATTTTTCTTCTTCTGTCCTTGTCTACTCCCACTATTCTGGCTCAGAGTCAGATGGTTGCTACCCCACCCTATAGAAATACTCTCATGACTGGTTTTTTGACCACCACATTCCCACTACCATAATCTATTATTCACGTCACTCCCGGACTGACTGGTCATTTCCTGAGGACAAACTAGAGACAACATGGAACCAGTTTGGGGCCAGACAGCTCTCTTCACATTCTGTCTCTGTCACTTTTCAGCCATGTTCTCTCAGGCCAGTAACTTAATTCTCTAGGCTGTAGTTTTTCCACCGTTGCAATGAGGTAATAATTATTATTGCAAACCAGCTATGCATCAGTCACTCCATATAAATACATTAACAGCATTACCTTGAATTCTCCCAAACTCCCTGCAAGAAAAATAATGTTTTTAGCACTTAAAAAAATGGAATAACTGTGGCTTAGACAGTAAGTGAACTGCCTATCAATATAAGACTGAGGGTTTCAGCAATTATCAAAAAGTGGAATTTTAAAGGAACTTGTTTCTTTCTTTTGTCAAAAACTAGATGGATAGAATAACTATTTGAAGATGACTATAGATATAATCATAATCAAACATGTTGTTTTTCTAAATTATTTGCCGATGTGAAGTAGCCACTGACTCATATTCATAGTCATGTTCTAGGTTGCTTACACTGCCTATATGCACGCTCCAAGCCCAGCCCCTCTCCCCACAGACCTATGGAAGGCTGGGCCTATGAACTTATGCTTGGACCATACATAGGTGTAACTGGCCTGCAGTCGGGGGAACCGCAGTGAACACAGGGCCAGCAGCATCGGATTTATTTCTCAAGATTTTGAAATAAGGAGAAATAGAGACTTCAGTATATCAATTATGGGACACCAAATGAAGGCAAAAGGGAGTAGAAATATATGTAAACAGACAAAGGAATGCTGAAGAGGATAGATGGAGAAAGAGGGAGAGGGTGAGGAGGGAGGGAGAGAGAGAGGGAGAGGGAGAGAAAGAGAGGGGCAGATGGAGAGAGAGGCAAATATAGGGATGCAGAGAGAGAAGGAAAGCAGAGAATGAACAGACACAAAAAAGAATCAGGGATGAGATTCCATGGGGTTCCACAGACCAAGAAAGCAATGTAAAGCTGCCTTGACTCCTGATGGCTTTTAAATTCCCAGGTCCCAGGCCTTTTTGGATATTCTGTAAGAATCTTCCTTGCCCTTTCATAAAAACAAAAACCCCCCAGCTCTCCAATGGTCTAGTTTAAGTAGATTTCTGATGCTTGTAACTGAACCAACTCTGTATAACTTTTCACAAAATTACTTCAAAAATTCTTTATACTTGTTTCTCCCAATTTATTTTCTACACATATACTGAGTAACTTTTAATATTTTTAACTTTTTAAAAAATTAAAGTAGACAGTTTCAGGTGTACGAGGAGATCTTAAAAGAAAGAAAACAATACCTGGATGGTCTCTGTCCTGCTTGAAATCATGCATTATGATTCCTGTTGCACTTAGAATAAAATTCAGGCTCCTCAGCATCGCCTGCAGGCCCCACCTTGATCAGGTCTTTGTGTATCTCTCTGACCTCTTCTGGTGCCATCTCTCCCATCTTTGCAGACCTGCACCATCCCTGCAGGTATTGCTCCAGCTTCCCTAACAGGCCAGTCTGCCTCTGCCACTGGGCTCTTGTATTGTTTCTCTACAACTAACATCTGCCCCTAGCTTCACTCAAAGTTGGTTCCTTCTAACCACAAATTTCAAAAAGTGGACCCTTGAGTCAAATATATATTTTAGATTGGTAGATACTGACAAATTCCTTCTCATAAAGTCTCTAACAACTTACCACCAAAATATGAGAATGTCAGAGGTTGGCACAAATATTAAAATGTTTTAAACTTAGCTGATCTGTTTCCCAAATATCTTTATGCTCTCTTATTTCCTTTCAGGTAGCCAAAATTCCTCACTTTTATTTTAGTTTCTTATACAACTTGTGTTTTTACTTCCAGTACTTCACAAAGATTATCTTCTTTTTTCCCTAAAACATGTGTGTGTTGCTAACTCTTACCTTTGTACTCCCAGTGCTTTTCCTCCTTACCTCACACCCATGCTTCATCCTCGGCTCCACTGTCTGTCCACAAACCTTGTCTGACCTTAGGATCTCGGTTAGAGGGCCCTCTTTGGTGCCCCCAGAGCACCGTATGTGCTTTGCGCTTCACACTGAATTTTAGCCTCCACGTTTCATTCTCTGAAGCCCACATCGGTCTGTATACACTGTGGTGGTAGTGTCTGTTCTGTCTTCTTCACTGCTGTCTCTTTAACCCCTAACCTAATGTCCTCTGCCACTACTACTACACAGTCAGTCTCAAGAGTTACCACTTTCATTGTACTGAAACCTGGGCACTGGCCAGAGAATACCAGCAACAGCTACTATTTATTGACTATTTTCTATGTGCCAGACATGTATCCATCCATCTCTTATAGGTACCCATTCATCAGTCTTCATGGCAGCCCTACAAAACAGGTTCTCTTATACTTCTCACTTTAGAGAGGAGAAACTGAGGCACAGAGAGGCTAAGAAAGTTTTCTAAGTTCTCATAAATGCTGGAAGAGCTGGGAGATGAATCAAGGCATTATAAATCCATAGCCTATGTTATTTAAGCATTATTCTTATGCTGTCTTTGGATGAAAATGCTCAATTTACTGAAAGGATGTT
Organism: Tonatia bakeri; assembly: GCA_004024845.1. Lineage (NCBI taxonomy): Eukaryota > Metazoa > Chordata > Mammalia > Chiroptera > Phyllostomidae > Tonatia > Tonatia bakeri. The sequence goes on from PVIA01004740.1 coordinate 126,964, forward strand.
TCAGTAATTTCTATGGATGGTTGTTTCTCAGGGTCTGGAGCTTCTCAGGACCTGAGTCTTAAATCCCAGATTTTAAAGCACCAGTGTTGCCTGGTTCTGCAAGGTGCTTCCTAATCTAAAACATTCTTCCATCAATATTTCCCAAAGTACTCTGTGGCCTGAGATTTCCCATTAGTGCATTATTATCTAATTGATAAAATAGTGTGAGAAAAATATGTCTGTTTATTTCTTTGCAAAGGAAAGTTTAAAATCTCTATGGAAGTGTAAACCGGCAGCTGGAGGCCTCAGCCGAAGAAGAAAATGACCATAAACAGAATCCATACATAAATGGTGAATGCAAGTTGTCATCTACAATGTATTCAGAAGTCGCTCAGCTGAATATACAGAAATGGTAGGTACAATAAATAATATTGAATGATTAAATATATCAGTGTCTTTTATCATTCCTCCTTTTTCTCAAGGTGCTTTGTCTTCATAGAACTTCAATTCTTAAACTTAATATACCATCACAGTGACTAAATTATCTTAGTTTGGTATTTTATTTCCCTTTGGCTTCTGATCTTTCCACTTTTATTTTACTACATTATAATATTGATATATTTATGATAATAAACTCCTTAAAATGTTTACCAAGCGTAAGAGGAGGGAAAAATAGAGATAGAAGAAAGTTAATTTTATAGCCCAGCACTATTCAATAGAAATGAGTCACATAACTTTAAATTTTCTAGTAGTACATTTTGAAAAGTAAAAAGAAACAGGTGAGATTACTTTAACATTTTTTATTTATCCAAATATATAAAAATTTCAACATGTAATCATTACAGAACTTAGTAAGGAGAAATATTATATTTTGTCTTACTGAGTCTTCAAGATCCACTGTCTATTTTACACAAATGCTTCATTTCAATTAAAAACTTAGTTCTTTAGTTGCATTTGTCACATTTAAAATGCTCAATAACTAATATTAGCTGGTGGCTACCATACCAAACAAGCAGTACAGTCACAGAATGTTTATGAAAGTAACTTTGCTCCATGCTAATAGAAATACAGAAGTACGGTGAAGGGCGGTCAGCTTCGTAAAGCATACTACAATTCTTTGGCTTCTGTGTCTCTCCCTGGCTCATATTGAAGAGTGGGGAACACAGGGCTAAAAAAGAAGATATTCAGTACAATGATCGTAACAATTCACATGGTTGACCCCATCTAGTGGAGGCCAGCAACCGTAGTAATTGGGAACATTCTGAGTATCCCTGATGCTCAGAGCAAGATCCGTCCATATTTGGCACAAAAGCTCGACTCCCACGGCGAGGGGAGACGGAAAGTAAAAACACTGTTCCTGTGCCAGTAAGTGGGGCTGGGGCAATGATCCATAAAATGGTGTCCTGGAAACTCCATCCCTGGTGCCCCCACTGTGATTGTTTTTAAAATGGCGGTGAAGCAAAGAGCATTTTGCAAGTCTTTTCCTAACCACCCACTGGAAAATGTGAAGGCAGCAGTCACCTGCTGCAAGCACAGAGCATCCATGGTAGGCAGCGGCATCCACCTGTACCTGAGCTCCATAGCACAGTGGCTGTTCATTTCAGGCAATTAGAATGGAGGAGAAATGGTCTTCATTGCCACCTCTGTGATCTAGAAACCTTTAGTTTATTAATTTATAATACATTAATGAATTTAAAGTCTTGGTGAGGTTATTATGCATCCCATGTTAAACCAAGGAGCCTAGAAACTGAAACTTTCTGTCTGGCATTCAATTTTGCTATTATCAATGAATTTTGCTGTTATCGATGGTCAGGGGCTGTCTGAGACCTGAGATCCTCTGGTGGTGAAAGATGTCGCCTGCCTCTGTTGGAACATTTGGAAGTGCTATTAAGAAATGGTACTGAGAGGGCAAGTAGATTACACTGCTTCTTTGCTTTCAAAGAGATACTGTGACACTAGAAAAATTAGTACTTGTTTTCTACTTCTATTCTATAAGAATGCTTTAGTCCCAGTAAATAAATTACAGAGTTGCCCTTCAAGTTGTTTTTATCTTCAAACAGTATAGGAGCAATGTGCAAACAGGTTGTCAGCTTCTGTAACAATCACTTCCAGGGATGGAATGTAAACATTCTTCGTAGAGCAGTTTCATCATGTGGACAATGCTTAATCTGAACTCCCTTCACTCTCAATCCCTTCAAATACTAAGATCAAATCTGCTATCCTCAAATTCCCACCAATTTTTTCTAACTCTATAATTTAGAGATTTAAAGAACTTAAAATATCATCTTCCACATGACAATCCTTAAAATACTTGCTCCAAAAGCCTTTTGCCCAAGGTGAATGTCCAGTTTCCTCAACCATTTTTAAGTATGATTTCTATAACACTCACTGGTCATTTGAGTTCATATATATTCTTTAAAATTTGGGGATATCTTTTAAAATATAAAATTCATAACTAGATATAATATTACATATTATTCTATATCTGAAAATTCTATAGAAATATTATTTGCCTTTATTTAAACTGATGATACAGCCTAAGATTTTACATGATTATATACTATGATGAATCTTCCCACTTTTCTTTTTTAATTACTTATAATTTGATTTTTATTTTCTTTAAACATATTTTCCCTTTTTCACTGTGAAATAGTTTTTAAATGTAGAAAAATATAGAAATTTAAAAAACTACTTATCATTTTCCACACAGAGACTCATCTTTTTGAACTTCATATTTTGCTATATTTGCTCATTTTTTTAAATAAAAATATACAATGACACATAGATCTTTTTTAAATAGCATTCCTGGTACACCTTCTGTACCCCTTCCCCAAATCACTGTTCTGAAGCTAAGTCTCCCATGCATGCTTTCCTACTTTTCTCTAAGTCTATCCACATCCGTTTCCATGTCCAGTCCATATTCATGTTAACTTGCATATGCATGCATAAATAGTCTCTAAGTATATGTATCTATGATTGTATCTATATAACCATATATTTATTTATTTATTTTTATTTATATTTAGAGGGGAAGGAGAAAGAAAGGGAGAGAAATATCAATGTGAGAAAGAGAAATAGATCAGTTGCCTCTTTTGTGCCCTGAGTTGTGGTGAAACGTGCAACCCAGGCATGTGCCCCAAAAATCAAACCAGCGACCCTTCATTTGTGGCACAACACCCACCAACTGAGCCACACTGGTTAGGGCTGTATCAGGACATTTTCTGAATGTTCTTCTATCTGTAATAGTTTTCTGTAGTTTCTTTTAGTACGTATTGATTCTTTTGGGATGTGTCATGTAAATGATAAAAATTATTATTTTTAAATTTATATGTTTATACTTCTTCCTTTTCTTAAATTTGGATAGATTTACATAAAATGTAAAATAAAAATAAAAATATCAGCTATTTTTGTCATGCTCCTGATTTTAAAAGGAGTAATTATTTCATTTTACCATTAAGTAAAATATATCTTAGAATTTTAGTAACCTTTATACAAATATCGAAACAAGGAAGTCCTTCTTTAATCCAATTTGGCTGAAAAGTTTTGTCTTCAGTAGGCATTTCATTTTATCAAATTCTTATTCTGATTATTTTTATGCCATCATTAATATTTTCCCCATTTGGTCTTTCAATGTAGTAAAATGTATTAATAGGTAATTATATACTATTCCATATATTACCATTCCCAAGTAAACCATAATATTTATAATGTTTAGTTTTTTTGTAAATCGCTTGATTCTATTTGTTACTAATTTATTTATTTATTAAAGTAACTATGTTCACAAATAAAATTGCTCTATAATTAGTTTCCTTTTGAAAGTTTTCTTGTTTACATAAATGTCAAGTTTTCTCATGTTGTGAACTTTTCATCTCTTCCTCGAGTTCTGAATTTTTTTTAATATAATAATTATCTGTACTT